>JAXQQM020058480.1:0-41580 GCA_034641835.2 Pinus albicaulis | reverse complement strand
CAGGAGCTCAGGACCAGGTGTCGTAAAATGGTCAAAAATGAAAGTGCTCAGAACTGGTTTGAACCTGAACGACCGGATAGTGCTCGTCTTCCTGATTCCGGCGCCGTGAACGGTTCGAAAAATGGTCTCCGTATGAAGAAGTTATTCAAGTTTGAAGATTTCTCCATTTCCATTAAAAAAATGCCAAATTTGCCTTTGTGGAAAATTTTTATTAAAAAAAGAATATTCCACAGAATATTCTGGGAATATTCCGTGGAATATTCTGCAGAATATTATGGGGAATATTCCCTTGGCGACCAATCAAAAGGCGCCACGTGGCTAGCCCGGAGACCGCCACGTGGGCCCCGACGTGGAATTTGAAATGGCGCATTTGTTAAAAATATTGTTGGGGCTCGGCCGGGTTCGATCGCAGGACCGGTCGTTTATTAACACAGCGTTTTAACCGTTGGAGCAATGCTTTGTGTGTTGTTATATGTTGCGGACAAATCAATATTTGAAGCGTGTATTTGTTTGGGTGGGGCCCGGAAAGGGGCCAGCCCCGAAGGGCCAGCCCCTTCCCATAAAACCACGCGACGGAACCAGAACCCAAGCTCATCGGCGCGCAGACCGTGGCGGAATTTAAAACTTTGGTTATGGTTGTTTGGTGGGTTTTTTAATACAACGTTTGTATTTATTTAAAACACATTTGTATAACCGCCGACCCGTATGTGATCCATATGAACACGTTACATAACATTAATTGCCAACGTTTAACTGTGCGGCTTATTTGGTGGTTCCGCCTTATATGTTGGCGCCATTTGCTTATTTGTCTGCCTTATCTCCAGTTCTCCACATTTAGTGGAGATTTTTTAGCCCAAACTGGCAGTTCAGTAAAGTGGGCATAACTTCTGCTAGGAGAGGCCTTTGAAGACGATTTTTTTTTTGATTTTGGGTGTAGAGAGCATTCTGGAGCTGTTGGAGGTGTCTGCAGAGCCATCAGGGCATTCTATCTGCGAATTTTACAGTGCTTTTGACAGTGACTCCATCAGAGCTAAGGGGAAAGATTGTTGCATTGGGCTACCTTCCTCCAATGGAGGTGAATTTGTAGTCTATTTCTACTATTTTGGACCTTCTGAGTCTGTTTTAGCAGTCTATTTTCTCATTAGAGGAGTTTATACAGATGTAATCTCATTTGCACCATTTAATCAAAAGAGGACTGAGCCTAATTAGAGGCTTTTGGACCAGCGGAGGTAGCCCAAGAGAGGGGTGAACCGCTTAAACAAATATCTGTTGTTCATGTGTGTGTTTTGGCTGTTTATTTCCAGATTTTGATAGTTTAAACAGTAAAATTTCATGAGCATGCTTTTCCAAAACAAGTTTATACAGGAAGCAAAACTTGTTGTTTTAACTTCAAACCTCTTCACACAAATTGCAGAACATATGCTCTTGCTTATTCACATTTAAAACAGATCATTGAACACTTTGAATTCAGAAACAAAAGACTTTCATTGATCTTGTTATTTGTGCTTATATATTATTTCCTTAGACAGAGTCTGTAGAGGGCCAGGTAGCTTCTGGAACTCATCCTCTCTTTAGAGGTGACATGTCCAGTGAATGCCCCTACAGTCCATCTCTGTATGGGAAATAGTTTATTCTCACATTATCAAGAGTTCACTTGGAGTTAAAGCTCAATTTAAAATTATGAGTATCTGCACTCATTTTCTTCTATGAAAATGGATACCTTGCACCTTTAAACAAGTACATTCCATTTTCAGATCAGATGGTATCGGAGCACTAGGTTTGCTTGACTGAAGAGAAGGTTGCAAAGCTGGTTTGCTTGACTGACATCACTAGCTTGATTGTGTAGCTTGAAAGGTGTCTTAAGCAGTGTTGAAGATTGACTGCTTTATTATTCTGCAAACTACTTGTTGTTTGAGTTTGTTGAAGCTCTTTTGTTCATTTTTATAATGACAACTTCCATAAGTGAGCTATCAAAATTGTCCTCCTTCACAAGATTTTTTGATGAAGGCTTGAAGCAAGAATTTTTCACCATGTTGAATATGGTGAGAGAAATGTATGAGGATGAAAGAAAGAGCTCTAGACTTCAAGAGCAGTTGAATTCCATGAGGGAAGAGAAGCAGTTGCTTTCTGACCATTTGCAGGAAATGGAAGGCCAACTTCGTATTGCAAACATGAAGCTGGAAAAGATGCATGAGTTGGAGACACAACTCCTTGTTTCCAAAGAAGCCTTAGCCAAGTATCAGCTTGAAGAAGAGGTAAACAACTCTAATTTGTCTTCAAATTCTTATAATAATGTTTATGAACTTGGTTCTTTTGAGAAACATACCAAAGGCATAGGGTCCAAGCTGATGTCCAAAATGGGATATGAAGAAAAAGGACTGGGAAAACATGCACAGGGTATAGTTAAGCCAATAATGGTTGAGGTAAGGCCTAAGAATTTGGGTCTTGGTTATGGACAATCTTATGGAGAAAGTTCCAAAGCAGCCATGAAGGAAGAAGATGTGCATCAGCATGCACTTGAACACGGGAGTGGTGAAAGCTCTAAACCCATTGATGGTATGGTTAGTGTTCCAAAGGGAGCTTCTTCTTCTTGTGATTCACCTCCTCATGAAGGTAATGAAGGTGAAAGAGAAAGGTATAAACCTGATTTCCATCATATTTCCTTGATCATGTAAAGCATGAAAAATTTCCACATAAGCATGGGAAAATAATTGCATGTTCTTTTTGTGGTTTGTTTAACCATAGTGTTTCTAGATGTTGGAAAAGAATGGCAACATACAAGAAACTTTTGAGGGAAAGGAGGCAAGAAGCCAAAGTTCCATTGAACAATGCAAATCATGTGGTCAAGAAGATGAACATGTGTTGCACTTATTGCCATAAGCAAGGACATACTGTTGAAAGGTGTTGGACTCTGAATCCAACAATGCTTCCACAAAAGTTGAAGAAGTGGGAGAAAGAGTATGGCAAGAATGGGAAGGAAGTTTCCATCATTGATATGTGTCAGGATGATACACATGTTGATATTGATGTGCAGTTAAAGGAATCACCTTTGAAATGGATTGGTAAGAAATGGTTAGAATTCTTATCCAATTAAAGTTGCATGTCTTTTGATTGAATGCATTTTCTTTGTTAAAGGAATGCAAGTTGCAGGATGGAAAAGCTGAGTATGAGACTCATTCTATCGTAGCAAAAGTTATTTTCATTTCAGCTTTGAAAGTACATGTACATGTGATTGAGGATCTTGTACTTATGATTGTACTTAAGAGAAAGTTGAAGGATAAACTGCATGCATGAGAAAGAGATGCATGAGCACAGGGATCATGATGATTTCCTTGTATTTTAAACATGTATGTGTGATTAACTTGAAGGGTTGATTGCTTTGTTTTTATCCATGCATGTAATGTTATTGACTTGGAAAAAGTTAATTTGATCTCCAAGATTGTAAACAGGAGAAATGATGAAGTGTTTCATCTTTGTAAAAGCCTTTTCATTTGGGAGGCAGTTCTTCTTCTGGAATGGAGGTGCCTTGGATGGGCATCGTGACAGTTGGCAAGTCCACATATTCAGGGGAATATTTCAGCTCATATAGCAGCAAATTTCATTGCTGGTTCTGCAATTTCAGATTTGTCTGGCGAAAGAACTTGGTCGGGATTCGACAAGTACTTGGCATATGCAGCAAAAAAAAATTGCCATGATGACAGTTAGCAAGGCAGGACATTTTTGGGCATTAGTATGCTCTTTTGGCTGACTGGAAGAGGATATTTCTGTTCCTCAAGTGCTGTACAGTTCAGTGCAGAGATTCAGTAAGCTTTTGGGGACCAAAAGCCTTCTCATTTGGGAGGTGTGATCAGGAGCTCAGGACCAGGTGTCGTAAAATGGTCAAAAATGAAAGTGCTCAGAACTGGTTTGAACCTGAATGACTGGATAGTGCTCGTCTTCCTGATTCCGGCGCCGTGAACGGTTCGAAAAATGGTCTCCGTATGAAGAATTTATTCAAGTTTGAAGATTTCTCCATTTCCATTAAAAAAATGCAAAATTTGCCTTGTGGAAAATTTTATTAAAAAAAGAATATTCCGCAGAATATTCTGGGAATATTCCGCAGAATATTCTGGGGAATATTCCATTTGGCAGCCAATCAGGAGGCGCCACGTGGCTAGCCCGGAGGCCGCCACGTGGGCCCCGACTTGGCGTTGAAATGGCGTGTTAAAATTTTATTTCGGGTCGCAGATGGGATTCGAACCCTGGCCGCCTGGTTGAAAGCGGAACGACTTACCGTTACACCATGGTTCGTTCGTTGTTATATGTGCCAAGCGGTGTTGTATTTAAATTGAGCGGAAGGTTTGGGCGGGGCCCGAAGGGGGCCAGCCCCGAAGGGCCAGCCCCCTTCCCACATGACCCTCCGGCGGAACCTTACCCCAGTTCATCGGCGCGCGCGGCGGATAACTATTGGTTAACAACTTTGGTTATATGTTGTTTGGTGGGTTTTTTAATATAACGTTTGTATTTATTTAAACCACGTTTGTATAACCGCCGACCCGTATGTGATCCATATGAACACGTCACATAACATTAATTGCCAACGTTTAACTGTGCGCCTTATTTGGCGGTTCCGCCTTCTATGTTGGCGCCTTTTGCTTATTTGTCTGCCTTATCTCCAGTTCTCCACATTTAGTGGAGATTTTTTAGCCCAAACTAGCAGTTCAGTAAAGTGGGCATAACTTCTGCTAGGAGAGGCCTTGGAAGACGAATTTGTTTTTTGATTTTGAGTGTAGAGAGCATTCTGGAGCTGTTGGAGGGGTCTGCAGAGCCATCAGGGCATTTTATCTGCGAATTTTACAGCGCTTTTGACAGTGACTCCATCAGAGCTAAAGGGAAATATTGCTGCATTGGGCTACCTTCCTCCAATGGAGGTGAATTTGTAGTCTATTTCTACTGTTTTGGACCTTCTGAGTCTTTTTTAGCAGTCTATTTTCTCATTAGAGGAGTTTATACAGATGTAATCTCATTTGCACCATTTAATCAAAAGAGGACTAAGCCTAATTAGAGGCTTTTGGACCAGCGGAGGTAGCCCAAGAGAGGGGTGAACCGCTTAAACAAATATCTGCTGTTCATGTGTGTGTTTTGGCTGTTTATTTCCAGATTTTGATAGTTTAAACAGTAAAATTTCATGAGCATGCTTTTCCAAAACAAGTTTATACAGGAAGCAAAACTTGTTGTTTTAACTTCAAACCTCTTCACACAAATTGCAAAACATATGCTCTTGCTTATTCACATTTAAAACAGATCATTGAACACTTTGAATTCAGAAACAAAAGACTTTCATTGATCTTGTTATTTGTGCTTATATATTATTTCCTTAGACAGAGTCTGTAGAGGGCCAGGTAGCTTCTGGAACTCATCCTCTCTTTAGAGGTGACATGTCCAGTGAATGCCCCTACAGTCCATCTCTGTATGGGAAATAGTTTATTCTCACATTATCAAGAGTTCACTTGGAGTTAAAGCTCAATTTAAAATTATGAGTATTTGCACTCATTTTCTTCTATGAAAATGGATACCTTGCACCTTTAAACAAGTACATTCCATTTTCAGATCACCATCTCAAGGATATTATGCAAATATGGGAGATGAGGAATTACTAAATGAAGTCATGCTCGAAGAGATTTCAATCTTAATTGAAAATATCATGCCAAAAAAAGAAAGCATAGACAATGATATGGAGTTTTTGGAGGTGTTGTAGAAAGAAAATCCAAGTGAGGGATTTTGCATAGAGGAAATAGGTACAATTAAAGAAGATTTTGTTAAATTATATGAAGAATTAAATTTCTTGGAAGAGAGAATAGAGAGCCAAAGACTATATATTCAGCTTGTGAAGATAGAGTTTGAGGAATTGGCATTCAAAAACAATAAGGAGAGAACTGCAAAGTGTGACCAGTGGATTGGAAAGAGATTTATCATTCTTATGTTAGAAGATGAGGACAAAGACAATAAAAAAGATCAACCAAGGATATAGGTTGATGAAATAATTGAAGAAATGTGAATGCTGATGAAATAATTGAAGAAATAAGATGGGACCAAGGCATAAGTGGGTCCGACAGGTGGAGTATAAGTGGCATAGTTTAAGACATGGAACAGTAGGCCATACTCAGAAGGTTGAAGCCCAAAATTTTTCTTAATTTTGAAAAGGAAAAAGGAACAAGAAAGAACGAATGGGCTTGCATGGTAAAGCCAAGGTGAAGGAAAATAACTATCAAAGGTATGTGGAGAAAGTGGCCTAGATTGGGTGTTAATTAAATTTTCAAGCGGGTATCGAAAATGTCAATATTCGACTTATGTGTTAGGTGGGTTAGCCTGGGGGTTAAAAGTTGTTTCCAGTTCTTATTGTGAACGAGTTTAGCCATGGTGGTTTTGATATGGGTTGGTTTATGCATTTATATGCATATCTTGGCTTTGATGGCTAGGTTTAAAAATGGTACTTAAATTTGGTGGTTTAGTATCCCCCTTGCAGATCCTTCCAATAAGTTATACAAAATTTTAAATAGGGTTTATTTCCCTAAATTTGGGGTTGAAGGGATCGTGGTTTGGAACAGATCTGGGCACTATGGGTTCGATCGAACCAAATATTTGGCAGGCCTATAATTTGGGCCTGTATCATTTGGCATCCAAGTAGGAGTGATCTTAAAAGCTTAGAATAGAGAGTTTGAAAGGAGAAAGTAAGGGGGATAGTAGCAAAAATACTATTTAGACAATGGCATGAGATATGATAGCAGAATAAATTAAAGGAGTTGAAGGAGGTTAAATTTGTTTATGTTTTCCACTTTATTGTGCATTTGAATATTAATACCCATAGGAAAAACGCTGAATATGTTGGAAGGATAGTGAGCATCATGTTCTAAGGAAAGAGAACACTGAACAACAAAAAATACTAAGAAGAGCACTAGAGAAGATTAAAGAAACAAAGGATTTGGTTGAAATGAGGCGATGTTCTCTTCAGGAGGATTGTTTTGAAGAAAATAGAGTAGAAGATGCTTTTGAGCCAAAGGAAATATTGTAAAATCTTATACAATTTTTTGATAATTAAATTTAGTTATGAAGAATTATATGTGCAAATAATGAAGAGAAGAAGAGTGGTAGAAACTATGATAATTGAAATTGTGACAGAGGAAGTAGAGCATGGAAAGCTCTTAAAATAGATTGTGACAAGTCCCAACAAAAAAATGAAATTGTTGATGTAAGGACAATAAAGGAGAGTGGAGAAGTGAAAAAATCAAGATGTAATAGCCTAACATCTTTGAAAGTTGAGGAGCAGATGTACTCAAGGAAAGAAGGAGAATAGGTTCTATTGTAGAGCTCCGGAAGAAGACAACTTCCAACAAGCATAAATTGGGTAGAAGTTGACAAAGGTAGTTCCACAGTGATTGTGGGTAGGATTGTAAGACAAAGATAGAAAGAGAAGAAGAGGGCACTAAGAGGAGGACTTGGTATTCTGACAAAAGGCAGAATTGTTACAATTTTAGAAGGCTTTTTTCATCTCACGAGTGGACAAGGAGTGTTCACTAAAGAAAGAAGGAATGGCTACTAATGGTCACTTGAAGGATTTTGAGAGGGGAAGTCATAATCAAATAAAGAAAAATGCAAAGAAGCTTGCATAAGGTGAATGAGTGAAGAGGAATTTGAGAGAGAAATGATTGAGCTGAAAATTGGATTCAACCATTTGAAGTAGTTTCTACAGGAAAATCAAGAGGACCAGTGATATGGTTGGACAATGAAATGGAAAGTGAAATGGCATCCATTATAGAGGAAGCGAAGACAAAAGATGTATAAAAAATCGAAGGAATAAATCAAAATAGTTGAGTATGAGTTGATTGTTTTTGAACAAAGTTTATTCCTTGATGAGAAAGAAGAAAGGAATGTTGAGGAGAAATTCATAGACAGACTGATGGACTATGAAATTAGTTCATACTGAGCATGAACAAGAAGTAACTAAGGAATTGAAAGAAAAGCCTCATGTAAATTTTGAATTTGACATTTTATATATGTATGCAGGATTGGTAAGTGATGATAAATACTTAATTGATGTGTTTATGCAGGTTGATGAAGAAATACAACTTTTAGAAGAGATGGTTGAGATAGAGCAATTTTGTGAGCACGTGTTTGTTCACTATGAAAATGGTGAATTTGACAGGGAAGTTGTTATGATTAAGGAAATTTCAGTTATAAAGGAGGATGAAACAACACCATCTCAAGGATATTTCACAAATATGGGAGATGAGGAATTACTAAATGAAGACCTGCTCGAAGATATTTCAATCTTAATTGAAAATATCGTGCCAAAAAAAGAAAGCATAAACAACAATATGGAGTTTTTGGAGGAGTGGCAGAAAGAAAATCCAAGTGAGGGATTTTTCATAGAGGACATAGGTACAATTCAAGAAGATTTTGTTAAATTATATGAAGAATTAAATTTCTTGGAAGAGAGAATAGAGAGCCAAATACTATATATTCAACTTGTGAAGATAGAGTTGGAGGAATTGGCATTCAAAAACAATGTGGAGAGAACTACAAAGTGTGACCAGTGGATTGGCAAGAGATTTATATTCTTATGTCATAATATGAGGACAAAGACAATAACAAAGATCAATCGAGGATAGAGGTTGATGAAATAATTGAAGAAATGTGGATGTTGACGAGGCAAACATCCAAGAGGAGATATAACAAATAGAGGAGGAAAACAACCAACAAAGAATTGCAGTTGACTAAAGCAGTGTGTATTAGAAGAGAAAGTGGAAAAAAAACAACACAAAATATGGAAACCTAGAGAATTAAAGACAATAATACAAGAACAACATGAAAAAGAAAAGGATCAATTACAAACTAAGTTTTTTGATCTAGGAGGACTTCATCAACACACACATGATCAAGAGACCATGATATCTTTTCCTTGGGAGTCTAATCCAAGAGCTTCCCACTTCCGAGTCAAAATGTATGTTGACTAGACCTAGGGGTTTTCATTACCAAGGGAATTGGTTCCCTAATAGATTGTAATTATTTTATTATTTGTATTTTCCTATATTTGTAAGGAAAATTACAGAAACTATGAATATTGTAGTTAGATCTACTCTTAAAATAGAGATATCGACAATATTTGAAGTGATTTGGAGACATTGTAGGTAGTTATATTTCTATAAATATTTATGTATCTAGAGAATCCTAGAAGAGGGGATTATTGAGTAATTAGTGGATCTAGATAGGAACTGTTGAGTATTTAGAGGATTTGAACTTGAATCTGTTTCAGAGTCCTATTTGTATAAAAACATGTCATCATAGTTGAGTGATACAATGAAGAATATAGGTGTGTAGTGTGGGTAAGAGGAGAGTCTCGAGAGGATTTTGAGGTCTAATTAAGGCCTTGAGGCCAAGAAGGGATTTTATTGTAAATCAGGCAATGAGGGTCTTTGTAAATTATTTATGCATTAAGAGAGGAAGTTATTGGTTTCAAGTATTTTGTAATGTGTGTTATTAAACCATGTTTATGATGTTGAGTTAAATGTGATAAGAGTGTGTTTCATACCTAGGTCAAACTCATGAATGATTGGTGTAGTGGAAGAATAATCTTAAGCGAGACAAAGAAGATTTGATCAGTCTTGTATCAGAGTCACAACAGAAGCGGAAGAACTCAATAGTCGCGAGGAATAGTGAAAAATTATCATTACATAGAGCATTGCATCTATGAAAAAGTGGGTTGGAAGAATAAGTTCATGGGAGATAGGTGTTTATCGTTGATCAACAAAGGATCAATGACCCATTAACCAGAGGACACATGAGTCTTTTTAGAGTATTTAACACTGAGTACAAACATAAGGGAAGATTGAAGACGAAGGATCAATATCATAAATGAAGGGCGAGTAGAGAGTATAAAGGGTGAAACCAAGTTGAGTTTTAACCAGAGGAGTCGGAAGCCACAAAAATAAGGCACAGGAGGAGTCAAGCACAAAGGAGCGACATAATACTTAGTTTGTTTTAGAGTCCTAACATAAATTTGTCACTTGAAAACCCTATTAGACAAAACTTGAGAAGGATCTATCATTTAACAACGTTGGGTTAGAAGCTTGAAAGCTCGAGTGGAATTTTAATTTACAAGTGGGCATACACAAAGGCGACACCGAGATCTAGGATCCAGTAGTTGGTAGAGAGTTGGAAAAAAGTGGATGGGAAGTCCAATTCCATTAAAGTCGGGAGTCATTTGAATTGTGTGCAGGCATTCAAAAGAGTTGAGATTCAGGTGGAATGTGTCATGATACAAATGGAAGTTAACAACAATTTTTATGTTACTTGAAACAGAGATAGCCCATGCATTTTGATATTATAATTTGTTTATAAGTCAGGATCAGGGCATAAGTGGGATCGATAGGTGGAGTATATATGGCGTAGTGGAAAACATGGAACAATGGGCCATACCTAAAAGGTTGAAGCCCAAAACTTCTATTAATTTCCAAAAGGAAAATGGAACGGGAAAGAAAAAATAGGCTCATGTGGCAATGCCAAGGCCAAGTCCAATAATTATCAAAAGGAGTTTAGAGTAAGTGGACCAACCCGAAAGAAATCTAGACCAGGTGTTAATTAAATTTTCAAGCGAGCATAAAAAAGGTCAAGATTCGACTTATGTGTTAGGTCAGCCAACCCAAAGGTTAAAATATGGGTGCTATTCTTATTGTGAATTGGTTTGTCCACAGTGGTCCTGTTATGGGTTGGGATATGCATTTATATGCATATATTGGCTCTGGTGGCTATGTTTAAAAATGATAATTAAATCCAGTGGTTTGGTATACCCATTACACATCCTTCCACTAATTTATACAATATTTCAAAAGGGATTTATCTCCCTAATTTCGGGTTTGAAGGAAGCGCAATTTGGAACAGATTTGGGTCTTGTGGGTTCGATCGAACTAGGTATTTGGAAAGCCTATAATTTGGGTTTACATCGGGTTAGATTATATGTGAAATATTGATGTGATGTAAAGCTCTTTAATTTCATGTAGTGATGGCTAGAAATTGGATTTCTGCATGCTATGGATGGAGGATTTTTTGGTTAAATATGAAGATGATGTTAGGAACAATGTTTAAATGATGAATGCTATCCAATTCAGCTAAGAAAAATTATTATTTTTGTGTCAAGGTAGAATTCTATACACTTAGGAAAAATAATGTCGGTAAAGCAGAAATAGAAACATGGTTGTAACAGGTAGTTTGCGATGGAGTTTCTTGGTGATTATTAAAAGAAAGTATGTGATTGTTTGGCCTGCTTTCCATATGAAAAATATGTAAACAAAAAATAATCACTGAAATATATTTCCCATGCTTACATAGGTTAACCATGGCCATAACTAAATAGACCTCATTTCATGATGGTATGATGCATGACTAATATTTTTTTTTTAAAATTTTCTTGTTTAAGTAGATGATGTGTTTATGGAGTCAGATACTAGCAAAAAAATGGCTAAAAGAGGCATGGAAGCAAACAAATACACATTGGATTGGTTACTCGATGTGGAGGCACAATATGCATAATTTTGGGGCCGAGGGATGGTCAAATTTTTCATAACGGAGGCTATGTGGAGTGTGTGGAAGTTCAGGTCGAGAAGAGACAAAGGAGATTTCCATGTAGTGATAACTAGTTAGAAACGAGTGTTGTGCAAATGGAAGTAACCTACAAGGTGCTTCGAGTCCTTGTGTGGGAAGTTCAAGGTTGTGAAATGGAGAAATGCAATGAGACAAGTGTCCATAAATTTTCAGAGAAGTAAGAAAAGTTTAGGTCAAGGTATGAATCAAACAAGATAAAAAATCCAAGAGAGTAGTTGTATGGAGTAAAAAATGAAGATGGATTAAATGGTGCTAATGTTTAGTGAAGGAGCTAGTGTGTGAAGTGTGAACACCTTAAGTGTTTTGGTTGAAGCTATGAAATCTTTTTCTAAGTAGGTGTATTCCCCTAGGAAGCTGTAAGACATATGTCCTAGCAGTCATGTTGCACGGGAACACACATAGTTGTAAGACCTTAAGATCATGCTTAGGCATACATGCAGTGTAAGTGGTGCATGGAGTAATCAAGTTGTGGAATGAACCACTTGGAGAGGTACCAAGTGGTAGGTGCACTGGTATCCTAGATTGATGGGGGAATGTGAAAATTTAGATGAAATGGTTGATGAATGGGATCATGTCAATCTCCTAGAGTCAAATTTCAGGGGGGGATTGTTAGAGTGGATCTAGAAAAATTGACTCGATCAAGTTACCCACAGTTTTTGGCTCCATATTTATGAGCACCCATGGTATTCATCTCCATATGTATCCTATTTAAAGGTCGATCAAACTCATGTTAAATGGTCTCAGTGGTCATTGGAAATACAACAACAATATCTTTAGACACCGCCATCTTTCTCGATGTTGTCTAATCTTAAAAAAATGAACAACACTGAACCATCCGTGGAAAAACATGAAAACATAAACTTTATTGATATGATATTTCATACATTATATATTTAAAATAGAGCTTTCCTGAGACTCTCAATAGAAACCTGGAACTTGGAAACTAATTATATGGGAAACTAATGGGGAAATATAAATTGTTAATAGGATGAAATTTCAGTTGCAACAACAGTAAATCTAGCACTAACAATGCTAAGCTCGGTAACAACACAAGTAGTTCTACAAATAATTAACAGTACACGATTACATCTAATAACAAATTGAGTACCAATAGAATAAAATGTGCAGCAGTAGAACGATACATGAATAATAAAAAATGATACATATGACCAAATACTTTATTAAGGATGTATGGACACCTAATCAACTCAAATCCAATTTCTCTATGAATGTATCCCTTCATCAAGAACAATCTCTCAGAGACTATCTGCAATAACGGATTCCTTAAGTAGGATCCCCACTATGAGATGTAACAAATTTTTGTATGCTTATGTTCCCACCTTAGTTTCTCTGCATTTTGTGTGTGGAATAGCTAGACTTGACATAGAAATTTATTTAACTAATAGAAAAGTATAATTAACTATAATACATTTTATATTAGCGTAAAATTCATAACTAACAGAAATTATAAATGACTATTAAAAATTCTAATAACCCACACAAACTTCAAAATGCCAATAATGAACACTTAAGCAGGTTATATTTGGAAATCCCAACAATTACACCTTCTCAAACTTCATAGCTCCATAACAATAGTAGTGCTTGATGTTGTTGTGTTTTAGGGCTTGCCCATGTAGCATCCCCCAATGGTGAATTATTCCACTCAATGAGGTATTGTGGTAGTACCTTAGTATTCAAATTCTTCTCTAGAGTTTCCAAATGTACTCTAGAATTAAAATAACTTGGCCATCATCTAGAGGAGGCAAGAATCTATTTTTGGAGGTGTAATATGTCTTGAAAGGACCAGTGTGATCAATAATGGGGAAGGGAATTCTTTTTACTAAGACCTCCTTATATTTAATACTAGGTTGGTATAATATATATGTGGTTCTTGTAGAAAATCAAATCATCCAATAATTATATATATATGTTGAGGTCTTATTGCACCTTCCTTGTTTCTTATAACATAGTAATGGCCTTCCCATCATAGGCATGTTCAACTAATATGTCTCTTCTTTTCACCTAGGTTTCGCCATAGATATTACTTGTAATTTGGGAATTTAGATAATGAATATACAACCACATAATTAATTAAATCTTAATTAAGAGGTGAAAAGAGATGCCCATAGGATTATTGAATTGAAAAAGTTGCATTTTGATTTCTATAATCAAACAAACCATATTTGACATATTAAATTTAAGTTTTTTAGTGCATTTTTTATTTTATAATGTGGGTGTGTATAAACAACACATTGTAACAAATCCATAATACCTTTATCGATATCTCTACAAGAAATGATCAAAGACAAATGAGAAATTGAACTCCTTTGCTATGTACCTTATGAGTGCAAATATTGTCATTGTAGTGTAAATTTCTTGTTAAATTTAACTTCTTATAACATTTTTTAGACGATATAAAGAAACTCAAATTTGGATTGTATTTCATTGTCCTTCAATTTCACTTGATTATTGCCTTCCACTCTCCCCCACTCGTATCGACATTCCATTGCACCTCTCCATGCAATTGCTAGTAGTATGATGTTATTATGTAATATATTATATGGCTATCAACAACTGTTTCATTAAAAAAAAAATCAAAATTATGAGTTTTTCATGGGTGGCATTTATTTTTTGTAGAAATTATATAACTTGTTGTACATGTCAGCCCATACTTACAAGTTTTTGGCCTGATTGTCATTTTTGGGATCCTCTTAAAACCCCTGTCGTGGCCTTAGACCCTCATATATTGTCTATCATTATCCTTTCCGCCCACAAAATACATTGTACAAAGGTTAAAATCCGCGGTTAAGATATTTTAGGCCCGGCCCCGCGCCTCTCTTCATCCATGAAACCAAGCACTGTGACCAGGCATTGCCCCTCAAGGCGTTTAGCGCAAATCACATTTTTGCTGATCGCGACCCTTTGATCCGTCACAATGATTTGCGACGCGATCGACTGCGCTATCGCACTTCCTCCTCCATTGCAAAGCGCAGAACGCAGTTTTCAGATTTCACCACCGTCCCCCCCCCCCCATCGCACTTTTTCTATTTGCGATTTTGCGATGCAACTTCCGGGCCCTACCTCGTATGATCGTTCCCACCGCGTTCCATTGCAATCCATCGTATCTCTTTGCATTTTCGTGCATAGTCAAACTGTAGTGTTTTTCAATAAATCACCCTCCGCTGTGGCTAGGTCCCGCTGCTCCACGTCACCCCTCCATTGACAATTGTCGTACTTTTGTCTGTGTTACCTATTCCTCTCGGCTTTTCGTACACCCATGCGTTATAGTCCCGAGTGTCAATGGTATTTTCCCCTGCTGCATTATGTATACACGTGTTTCCATTCATGTTCATCGTTTTAATTCACTCATCAGGTTTAAGCTGTTTTACGTGGAAAACTTACGCCCCATCAAAGTCTCCACTGTGTTTTCTTCACCACCCTACATGTCCTTGCCATATGGCCTCGTTTTCATCGTCGCCATCGTCCTCATCTCCACCCCCTGTCTGGTTTTTATTAACAGGTTTGTGTTCTTTGCAGGTTTACTGCGTTAGAAAATTCATCACGATTTGCTGCTTGGTTCGCAAAGGTCAAGAGCACCGCCCTCAACAGTTCTCGAGGAAGAAATTCGGGAGGGAAGCCAAGGGCAGTTGCATGATATGACCACCATTAAAGAAAGCAAGGATATGAATCTATAGAACCCTCTAGAGAAAATCAAGAGACATATCTGAGCAGGCGGGAGTATTAATGAGGCGGCATGAAATATCAGCGAAAGATTAAGAGTCACAGAACCCTGCATTAAAGACCTGAGGTTGAAATTCGAAGTTGGAGGGCCGAGAGTATTATACGCAGATACAAGCAACCTCGGAGTTCTATTGCAGTAAATTTACCACTCTCAGTCGAGTACATAATGTTTGTACAATTTATTCTTTATGTCTTGATTCATGAGGAGATTTTTATCCTCAGCATTTATTTCTGGAGGTAAATTGTAAAGTACAGTCATTTATTTCGAGTCATTCATAGTGTGGGCGCGAATGTCTTCCGCCATTTTGTTCAAATTAAGTCATTAATTGTGCTCCACCTACCTCCTTCTCTAGAATTCTCTATCTATTCTATAAAGGCCTAGAAATAAGACATTAGAGGGGTTCCAGCCTTTTATCAGAGAGCTTGTGCAGTGTGAGAGCTATTGTAATTCATTTTGTAAAACTTCTGAATGAGAGCTCAGAGCCCGTAGGGTCTCAGTGAGGAGGAGTTATAACTGTAATGAGGATTCTGGTCTTTGGTATCCCACAGTATGTAATTCTCTTTTATGTGTTAATACAATATCTCATTTCATGCTATTTATCTTCTTGTATCATGTTCTAGAATGCGAGTGGCTCACTAGTTTGCAGTAAGGATTCATCCTAGTTGATGCCCTTTCTG
This sequence comes from Pinus albicaulis, assembly GCA_034641835.2. NCBI lineage: Eukaryota > Viridiplantae > Streptophyta > Pinopsida > Pinales > Pinaceae > Pinus > Pinus albicaulis. The sequence goes on along the minus strand of JAXQQM020058480.1, from coordinate 25,524 downwards.
GGATTAGTCAAGCGCTTTAAATAGGCCTAGTCATGATATATTGTTCCATGTTCACTTCATCCATATTTTCTGCTATATCAGTTGTTTTAGGAGGGTGCTTTTAAAATGCCAGGATTGTGTATGGATTCTTGAATTGGCAAGCCCGTACATGGTTTTGTTGTATATCTGGGTATCAGTCTAATGTCAGCTGGTATTTTCTTATTATTTCTCTCACCACATCCACTTCCTGATATTTGATTTCTGTGGTATATTAGTTGAACCGGCCCTCTTTACAGTAAATTGTCTCTTAACTGTCTGATGCTTTTCTATCGGATGTTTGCACTTTGCTTCTGCAATACCTTTTCCTTGTGATAGTTTCTGTGGAATACTGGTCCCATTCAAATCTATTTCCTTGCTTTAGCAAGAGATAATAGGAGAGCATTTGGATTGACAACCCAAGCTATATTATGTGCTCTCTGTTATATTAAGATGTCCTAGGCACTAGTCTATAGCAACTCTAGGCTGTCTCTAGGGGTGAAAAAATTGTCTACAACATCTTTCTGGCGCCGTTGCCGGGGAACGAATTCAAGAATATCAGTTTCCCTGGGTTTCGACAAATTTAATTCACTCTCTAATCAGGTGAGTACAGAGAGGTGAAGAGTTGCATATCCCTCACCTTGGCGACTCCACTGTTCTTTGTTTGATAAATTTATTGGTAGTCCTGGCTCCTCGTAAGCCGCATTTGAGGTCAGATACATCTCAATCAAAGACACCTCACGTGTCTGACCCAGAGAATATCATTCATAAAAGAGTTTGGAAGGAGAGGAAATCAGTTCGTGCTGAAAACGCTGAATATTCCGTTGAAGATTATCCGCCTTCTTCTTCTCAAGAGATCAGAACAGAAAATCTCGAGTTTTACTCAGAAACTCCTCGTAGAGGAAGTGTCTGGATTGAAGAAGATTTCCACCCTACTCCTGAGGCTGAGGAAATTAAAGAAGTTACAGAATTAGCTCCCGTTAACCGTGAACTATTCCCATCTACACCTCAGGCTTCTGTGCAATTTGTTCCCATTGTTATACATACTCCACTTCCTCCTACTCCCCTTCCTTCATCTGTAGCTCAGATTGTTGCACAACCCACACCTCCTCCAATGGCTAATGTTCCTCCTTTTCTATTGAACAAATATGCCCCACTGGCCTTACCCCAAGTGCTGAATGATATGCCGCAGGATTACCTGAAGATTCTGCCTAGATTTATTGGAGAAAATGAAATTGATGCTCAGAAACATCTTGAGACTTTCTGCTCTTTTGAAGAAAACTTAAATGTTGAACATTTGGATGTGGTCTTGAGATGGTTTGTGCAGTCTTTGGAAGGAGAAGCTAGAAAATGGTTCAAGACATTGGGAAACCGTTCAGTGACCACCTGGGATGTCATGGAGAATACTTTTCTTAGGAAATGGGGGGAAAAGAAAGATCATGGTCAATGTCTTACTGAGTTTAATACTATGAAGAAGAAGCATAATGAAGGAGTGTCAGAGTTTATTAAAATATTTAACAAGTTATATTTGAGCCTGCCTCCTGAAATGAAACCCCATGAAGCTGCTGCCAAGATAATTTTTATAGCAGAATTTGACTTAGACTTTGGATTCTCCTTGAGGGAAAGAAAACCTGCCACTTTGGATGATGCACAGTCATATGCTCTTGAATTAGAGGAAAACTTTGCCTCTATGGGGAAATTAAAGGGAAAAATTGAACAAGATACTAGGAGGCGAGGCAAAGAAGAGGTTTCCACCTCTAATCAGGAAAAGGATTCAGACAAGATGGATGAAATAAGAAAAATGATAAAGAAGATGGTCAAGCTTGAACTGGAAGCTAAGAGTTCATCTCCCAAGAATTTCTATAATGCTCCAAACAAAGGATACAACCCCCAGTATAGAAGACCACCATTGCAGATGTTGCCGAGAGAAGCAAAGGAGCAACAGGATCAGGTACCACATCCATTGTATTTGGAAGATCCAGCAGATGACTCCATTGAAGATGCCACTTATCAACTAGAAGATTCAAATCTGGCTTTTTCAAATAATGATGATATAGAATGCCCATTGCAAGACGAAGAAGAAGAAGCAGAGATTGATCATTATTGTAAGCAATTTGGTGATTTCATGCAAGCACAGTTCAATGTAAAATATGATCTCAGATCTTCAAGGAAGAGGACCCGAACTCAAGAACAAGAAGAGGAGCCACCTCAGAAAGAAGCACCTGCTCAGAAGGAATCAGCAACAAAGAGAAACATAGAAAAAGGTAAGAACCCTCTAAATGCTCCCCCGCAGTCTAATGATCAGATTCCTTCTTCTTCAAAAATAGGCAGCCCTCTTAACGTTGAGTCAGTGTCGAAAGAAATTGAATCTTCAGCTGAAAATAAAGAGTCAAGAGAAGTAGTGATAGAAAATCCTCCACCCGCTTTTAATATGCAAAAAGAACTCGAGAAAATTAAGATTCCAGTCCCCCTGACCAAACTATTAAAACAACCTGTATATCAGTCTCAAGTTACTTCTTTCATGCTTCCTCCTGAAATACCAATTGTACCTGATAGTTTAAACCTTCAAGAAGAAAGACCCATGGTAGTTTTTGGCCCACATGTCGAGGAGATAGACCCTTCTACTCCTCCTTTTTATGTGTCTCTAGTCATTCATGACCTGCTGTTACACAATTGTATGTTAGATTCTGGGGCTTCCCATAATCTTATGCCTCTGTCTGTCATGGAACAACTAGGACTGCAAATTACAAGACCATATAAGGACCTATATTCATTTGATTCTAAAAGAGTTAAATGCTTGGGAATGATTAAAGATTTAGTGGTCAATTTGGCCCAAATTCCAGCAAAAAGTGTGGTCATGGACATTGTGGTTGCCGATATCCCAGCCCGCTTTGGCATGCTGCTGTCGAGGTCCTGGGGTACAAAAATTGGTGGGTCAATCAAATTGGATTTAACATATGCTACTGTCCTAGTCTTTGGAGGCCAGGAGAGGAGGTTATACAGGGAGACTAGATTTGTTAAAATGGTAACTAAGGCTGACTGCTCAGAGAATTCCCCAGTGTATAACAAAGAGGGAGACTTCTCATGTTTAATGCTAGGAGAAAATCTAAATTATGCCCATGAGCCCCTTTTTGATCAAATCCAAGCTGAACAGCCTAAAGAAGATCAGGAATCAGAAATTTGGACTTTGCATTTCGATGGAGCAAATTCAAGAGAAGGCAATGGTGCTGGGGTGTTATTGATCTCTCCTACAGGAAAATGGGTGCCACTGTCCTTTAAATTGGAATATGAGGCTACAAATAATGTAGCTGAATATGAAGCACTTTTATTGGGATTACAGACGGCTAGAAACATGGGCATCCAAAGTCTAAAAGTCATGGGAGACTCTGAGCTGGTGGTAAGGCAGATCAGAAATCAATGTCAAACAAAGCATCCACGGCTGAGAGCTTACAGAAATGAATTATGGGACATGATAGAGAATTTCTTCTCAGCATTTAACATACAGTTCATGCCCCGGGAGAAAAACAGGATAGCGGATTCTCTTGCTGTAGCTGCCAGTACATTCCGTCCTCCTCAGAACCCACTTCTAAGATATGAAGTGGAGGTACGTTACAGACCATCTATCCCAGATAATATTAAGCACTGGCAGGTATTTGAAGATGATGAACAAATGAAGAGATTCATGGAGACAGTGGGAGAATTCTCTAATATGGAGATTGATGATAATGAAGAAGAGGAAGCTGAAAATATTGCAGAAAACAAATGGGAAGAGAAGATAGTAGGAAATAAAGTGCTGCAGCTAAAAAGAAATGTTATACCTAGAGGTCTGGTGCCTCTAGAAAAATTATTTAATAAAGATGATATTCCATTGCAGCCAAACAAAGTGACAGAAGAAGATCAAGTGGAAGATTTAAATCTGGGTACTTATGCTGATCCAAAAATTGTGAAACTATCTAAAAGGGTCCCAGAAGAATATAAAGAAAAATATTTGAAGTTGTTTCAATCTTACAAAGATGTATTTGCTTGGTCCTATCAGGACCTAAAAACTTTTGATGTTAATATAATGCAGCATAAAATTCCTTTGAGAGAAGATTCAAAGCCTTATAAGCAAAAGCTCAGACAGATAAATCCTCTGCTGCTTCCCTCTATTGAAAAAGAAATCAAGAAACTACTGAAAGCCAAAATAATTGTGCCATTGAGATACTCGGAATGGGTAGCAAACCTTGTTCCTGTTCGAAAGAAGAATGGAGAAATAAGGCTATGTGTAGATTTCAGAAATTTAAATAGAGCATCATTAAAAGATAATTATCCATTGCCTAAGATGGACCACATCCCGCAGAAAGTGGTCGGAGCCTCTAGAATGTCAATGATGGATGGGTTTTCTGGCTATAATCAGGTAGTTGTGTTCCCTGAGGATCAGAAGAAAACTGCATTTACCACACCATGGGGAACATTTATGTACGCTAGGATGCCATTTGGATTAATTAATGCAGGAGCTACTTTTCAGAGGGCAATGGACATAGCCTTTGTTAGAGAGCAGGACAAGTTTTTGGTGGTATATCTTGATGATATCACAGTGTTTTCAAAGAATGATGATGAGCATATTGAGCATTTAAGAAGAACTTTTGAAAAATGCAGAAGGTATGGCCTATCCCTCAACCCTCAAAAATCTCTATTTGCATTAGATGAGGGAAAACTCTTAGTGCACATTGTAACTAAAGATGGTGTGAAAATAGACCCTAAGAGAGTTGAAGTAATAAACAGTATTCCTTTACCTAGGAATAAGAAGGAAGTGCAAGTGTTTTTAGGTCGAATCAATTTTCTGAGAAGGTTTATTCCTAACTATGCTGAGATAGTTAGGCATATAACTGATATGTTGAAAAAGGATAATGAAGTAAGATGGTCCCAGGAGTCTAGAGATGCATTCACCAGAATAAAACAGGCATTTGCTGAAGCTCCTGTGCTAGCTGGGCTAGATTATGCAAAGCCATTTATGATATTCTCATTTGCTTCACCTCATACAATTGCTGTAGTTTTGTTGCAGAAAAACAAAGATGGGTACGAGAAACCCATTTATTTTTACAGCCAGGTGCTTCATGATGCTGAATTAAAATATAATATATTGGAGAAGCAGGCATATGCCCTGGTAAAGTCCCTCAAAGCTTTTAGAACCTATGTTTTGCAATCTCATATTACTGCATATGTCCCCACAGCAGCTATCAAAGACATTCTTGTTCAGGGGGATAGCGAAGGAAAAAGAGGAAGATGGATTGCAAAAATACAAGAGTATGATTTGGACATAAGGCCTACTAGGCTGATTAAAGGATAGGGACTTGCTAAAATGTTATCTGAATCAAATCATCAAGCCCTGGGCATTAATTTATCCATGATAGCAAATGAAGAATCTGAGAAAGGAGAAGAACAGCAAGGGCTGGAGATGGCCACTCAAAAGGTACATGTGAAATATCTCACTAGTCCTTGGTATAAAGAAATAGTTGAATATCTTTTACCACTTAGCTGTCCTCCAAGTTGTGATAAGATAAAATACAGAGCTGTAAGAATGAAGTCCCAGAAATACATAATTGCTAATGGACAACTATATTGGAGAGACCCTTCAGGTATATTATTGTTATGCCTCACAGAAAACGAAGTGGAAAGTATAATGACAGAATTTCATGAGGGAATATGTGGAGGACATTACAGCTGGAGAGCTACAGCTCATAAAATCCTGAAGGCTGGTTTCTACTGGCCAAAATTATTTATAGATGCCTTTGCTTGGGTCAGGGCATGTGACAAGTGTCAAAGATTTGCAGAAAGGCAAAAATTAGCATCTTTTCCCTTGATTCCTATTCATGTAAATGAACCATTTCAGAAATGGGGATTAGATTTTATAGGAGAGATACATCCCCCATCAAGTGGCCAATATAAATGGATACTAACAGCCATAGATTATTTCACAAAATGGGTGGAAGCCATACCTACAAGAAATGCTACAGATACTGTGATAATCAAGTTTATGGAGGAAAATATCATATCCAGGTTTGGCTGTCCTACTAGGATCGTGACTGATAATGCACAGGCTTTCAAGTCTGCCAGATTTGTAAATTTCTGCCAACAGTATAACATCATATTGACCCATTCCACAGCATACTATCCCCAGGGAAATGGTTTAGCAGAGTCTTCTAATAAAACCTTGGCGAGGGCCCTGAAGAAAACAATAAATGAGAATCAGAAGAATTGGGACTCCCAATTAAAATTTTCTCTATGGGCGAATAGGATAACCAGCAAGAGAGCAACAGGGAAATCTCCCTATGAGCTGGTGTATGGGCGAGCAGCTGTATTTCCTGTGCAATTGGCATTGCCGGTAGCACGTTTTATGCAGGAAAGCCAGGAAGAACTAGATGACATGGTAAGAAGGATTAATCAGCTGGTAGAATTAGAGGAAACACGGAACCAGGTAAATCAGAGATTGATAGAATATCAGGAGAAAATGAAGAATGTATTTGATCGGCATGCAAAAGACAGGAATTTCCAAATTGGAGACCTGGTTCTCAGATGGGACGTTCGAAGAGCAGAGAAAGGCAAGCATGCTAAATTTGACCCATTGTGGTTTGGCCCATTCAAAATTGTGAATCAAGGAGGAAACAATACTTTCATGTTAGAAAACCTAAAGGGTGATCTGCTGGACGCCCCTGTAAACGACCAATTTCTCAAGCCCTACTTTCCATTTTAATTCATGTTGAAAATACAACAAGATGATGGAGCTTAGTGAAATGAAGTCGCCTTCACTAAGTGGGCCCGCAGGCAAATTCTGGCGCAAAGTCTATTTTTAGACATATGGAGCATGGTCCAGGGGTTGCAGTATGTTATTCTTGGAGTATTGGTCATGTTGGTAAAAATAGATGGACCTCTACTTTTTGGACCTATAGGTCGAAGTCTATTTTTAGACTGCCTCTCCTTAAAATAGGGAAGTCAAATATTATTTACCCTTAATAATATTTGGACTATAAACTTCAGTTTACTCTCTTGGAGCACTTCAGTTCGAGCCTTGGAAGTGGATCATGCATCTGACAGAGGAATTATGCTATTCCCAAGGGTTTGGTGAGCACATGCATGGTTGACTTCAGTTAGGACTTCAGTGGCAGAAGTTTGGTGGAGTTAATGAGACAGCTAGTGGAGTTGTGTTCTGTTTATTTTAGTTGAACTGGTTGAGATTAGGTTAACTAGCTAATCAATTAGTTATGAGTGGAGTGAATTAAATATTATTTAATTCATTAATTAGTAACTCATTATTCAACTCAAGAACACATCAGTTCACTACAGTGCATGATCAGTTCAGTGAAGACCAGTGAAAGAGGTAGATGAAAGGGTGGAGTTAGCTATCAGTGGCGACATCAGTTGTGCATGAGATTTGCACCACACTTGGAGGAATTTCCCATGATGATTGCGATGTCAAGCCAAGGATATTCTAACCTTGGATCTCTATTTAGACAGGCCATGATTGCGCAATAGAGGCAAGGCAATTAGTGGTGAGTTTTGAACCAATAACTTGTTCAAAACTGAGCTAGTTTGTATGTAACTTTATGAGAAAGTACTGAGTACTTGTGAGGAGTATTGTACCGAGTTTGTTACATGATTTCTCCATTATAATATACACAATAGCTGTGGGGTTTTCAGCTATAGGCTTTCCCCATATATACTGTGTTAATGTGTATGATTTGATGTGTTATCGCTTGTTTTATTTCCACATGTGTGATGATCTGAGAGGAAGAGATTATGTGTTGCTTATGAATTCGAATTGATATGTGATTAGGATAATATCGGTGGATAAATATCATTATTCATCAAATTTCTACATGGTATCGGAGCTAGATTAATTATCGGAGCAGAGATTGATCATCACAGTGATTACAAAGTTATTTCGGTAGACAGAGTCTGCATGCGGGCCAGTTAGCCTCTGGATCCATCCTTTCCTTTGAAAGGTGATATATCTAGTAAATGCCCCTTGCAGTCAATCTCTGTGCTAGAAATAATTTGTTCTCACAGATCTAGAGCGATTGAGCTTTGAGGTGGAATTCGAATTTTGCAGCAATTTTGTTTTCTTGGTGTCGGTGTTGAAAATGTCTTTCAACGGTTTGCGACTCGAATATGCTCTTGAAGGCAGTTCGAATTATGTTGCATGGAAGGATCGCATGGAGGCAGTATTAGAAGATAATGGTCTTAAGGAGTTCGTAGATACAGATGTCCAAAAGCCCACTGATCTTGCTGAAGTCGAAGCATGGCAAAAGAAGATGGCGAAATGTTGAAGGATCCTGTTGGAGGGCGTCAAGGATCATATTGTATCCAGCCTGCATGGAAAGGCTTCTCCATTTTTAATGTGGAAAGCACTAACGGATCTATTCCAGAGTAAGAGTGACCAAAGGAAGCTGGCGCTCAAAGATAAGCTCAGAAACATCAAGATGGAGAAAGGCGACAGTATCGCCAAATACCTCACGAAGTTCACTCAATGCAGAGATGAGCTGGGAAGTGTGGGGGTGACTGTCGAAGACGAGGACATGGTCGACCTGGCTCTCCTTGGTCTTTCGAAGGCTTGGCACTCATATCAAGATAGTGTCAATGGTCAGGAGAAGCTGCCGGGATGGGAGCGCCTCTGGGCGGATCTCATGCAGGAGGAGATAAGGAGGACTACTCGAGATGGATCTTCATCAAAGGGAGCTGATGAAGAAAATTGCGCTTTGGTTGCCAAAGCAAAGAAGGGGAAGGGTAAGAAACCTTCTCATTCTGGTGCAAAGGGCAAGAAGCAGGATATGGCGAAAGTGAAGTGTTTTCACTGCCATGATCACGGACATTATGCTACCAATTGTCCAAAGAAGAAGAAAAACAAGCAAGTGGGAAGATCTGCAGATGGAGAAGCTTTGGCTTCACAGTTCGAGCTTGACTTTTCACTGATCGCATGCTTGGTTTCAAGTGTGATGGGATCGGTGTGGTTCTTGGACAGCGGTGCGTCATTTCATATGACGAGAGATCGGGATTTGTTCTTAGATCTGGAGGACAAAGATTTGGGTGTGCACATCGAGATGGGCGATGATGGTAGATACAGTGCGATTGGTATCGGTACCATATCCTTTTAGAGGGAGTCTGGTAAACCCTTTGTATTGAAGGATGTCATGCATGTACCTGGATTGAAGAAGAACTTGATCTCTGTGGCTATGTTGGAAGATAAGGGGTATGATGTGGTCTTCAGCGAAGGAAAAGCCTTCCTGCGTAGTAAGACTACTGGAGAGACTCGGAAGATAGGGGTTCGAACCAAGAACCTTTATCAGTTGCAGGTATATGGCTGCGTAGCAATGGCATGCAAGGCGAGAGAAGTGGTGAGCCGGGATGATGAGGGCGAACTGTGGCATAGGAGATTGGGCCACCTTCACCATGGAGCTTTGAAGATCCTGCAGCAGATTTCTACTGGGCTTCCTAAGGGCACTCTTGTGCAGTCAGATCAGTGCAAGGGGTGTACTTTAGGGAAGTATGTGAAAGCCACCTTTCACGAGAAGGATAGTCGCGCCACGACGATCCTTGAGAGAGTTCACACAGACGTGTGTGGTCCTTTCTCAGTTGCTTCGACAGAAAAGCACAAGTATTATGTGGTCTTTGTTGATGATTTCTCTCGAAAGTGCTGGATCTTCTTCATGTAGAAGAAGAGCGATACATTCGCGAAGTTCTGTGAGTTTAAAGCACTGGTCGAGAAGGAGTCGGGGAAGAAGGTGATTGCTCTAAGGAGTGATAAAGGTGGTGAATTCATCTCGGCTGAATTCAAGGAGTTCTGCAGCGCAGAAGGGATTCGGAGAGAGCTCATCGCACCCCATAACCCACAGCAGAACGGGGTGGCTGAGCGGAAGAACAGAACGATCGTGGGTGCTGCACGGGCGATGTTGCATGATCGGGGCCTACCCCTTCACTTGTGGGCTGAGGCATGCAATACAGCAGTGTATGTGCAGAACCGTTGTCCTCACAAGGTTCTTGGCATGAGTACACCAGAGGAGGCTTATTCTGGCAAGAGGCCTGATATTTCCCATTTGCGGATTTTTGGTTCTCTTGTCTACATGCATGTGACGAAGGATGTGAGAAGGAAGCTGGATCCAACTGCTGAAGTTGGAATATTTGTGGGGTACACTGATACACCTCACAACTATCGGGTGTATGTGCCAGACAGTCGCAAGACTGTTGTGCGACGGGATATAAAATTTCAGGAGGAGAAAGCCATGCGGTGTTCGCTTGAGAGGGAGCTACACTTGCATGCAGATGAGGAGCTGTTAGTTCCTAAGGAGGAGCTTCCGGATGTGGATCAGCCACAAGAGGAGGTTCGGGAGGTGGAAGAAACCACCCAGGCAGCGCCAACCATCAGAGGGCGCATGCGCACTACAGAAGCTGAGCGACTGGCTCGGGATGCAGAGAAGGTTGTAGGACCACCTACGGCACAGCGCAGACAGAGACAGTCACCGGATCGGTACACTGGATACATGGCTCTTGTGAGTCAATGTGTTGTGACAGAGCCATCCTCTTTTGAGGAAGCTGTGGAGGAACCCGCATGGGTTGATGCCATGATCGAAGAATATGATTCAATCGTCAGGAACAGTGCATGGGAGATTGTCCCAAGACCGGTGGGGAAATCAGTGGTGGGTTTGCGATGGATCTACAAGGTGAAGCAGGCGGCTGACGGGAGTGTGGAGAAGTACAAGGCGAGATTTGTTGCCCGTGGCTTTTCACAGATCGAGGGGATTGACTATGAGGAGACCTTTGCACCTGTCGCAAGGTACTCTTCCATACGGACGATCCTTGCTCTCTCGGCGCAGATGGGGTGGCACATTCATCAGATGGATGTGAAGACTGCGTTCCTCAATGGAGTTATTGAGGAAGAGGTGTACATAGAGCAGCCTGAAGGTTTTGAGATCTTCAGCAGTGAGTCGCATGTGTGCCGACTCAAGAGAGCACTGTACGGGCTGAAGCAAGTACCTCGTGCTTGGTACACTCGGATAGACAGCTACTTCACCGGGCTTGGATTCTCCAAGAGTGAGGCGGATCCTAACCTGTACCAGATTGTGGTGGAGGGGAAGCTGTTGATCATCGTACTGTATGTAGATGATCTGATTTTGACGGGTGATGAGCGGTTGATACTTTCATGCAAGGAGGATCTTGCATGAGAGTTTGAGATGAAGGACTTGGGCATCCTTCATTATTTCCTGGGATTGGAGATTTGGCAGCGCAGCGGAGGACTGTTTGTTTCTCAGGGAAAGTATACCCGGGAGATTCTGGAGAGGTTCAACATGCAAGGCTGCAAGCCTGTTGACACTCCTCTTCCTGGTGGTTGGAGGAAGGAGGATGCTACTTCAGCGGAGGTAGTGTATGCCACTGTCTATCGACAGTTGGTGGGGTCGCTTATGTATCTGGTCAATACACGACCCGATATATGCTATGCAGTTAACCAGCTTTCGCAAGCTATGGTTAAGCCTACCAAGCTCTTTTGGAAGGCGGGCAAGCATGTATTGCGCTATATCAGAGGCACATCGGGATATGGTTTATGGTACAGACAGGAGGATGGAGTGAAGCTTTCTGGTTTCACTGATGCAGATTGGGCAGGGAGCCCAACAGACCAGAAGAGCACTTCTGGAGGAGTTTTCAGCATTGGGTCGACAGCAGTTTCTTGGTACAGCAGGAAGCAGAGATCCGTGGCACTCAGTTCAGCAGAGGCCGAGTACATGGCAGCAAGCTTGGCTGCATGTGAGGCTATTTGGATGAGAAAGATCCTCGCAGGTTTGTTCAGGTTGCATTTGGAGCCTACAGTGATCTACTGTGATAACCAGAGCTGCATCAAGCTCTCGGCTAATCCAGTATTTCATGATAGGTCCAGACATATCGACATCAGGTACCATCACATCAGAGATTGTGTTCAACGGAGAATCATGTTACTTTCATATGTTCCCACGAAGGATCAGGATGCTGACATCTTGACGAAGGCGCTCACCAAGAGCAAGTTCGAATTCCACAAAGGCAGGATAGGGGTTGCAGATAATCCATATCTTGTTGAGAGGGAGTGTTGAAAATGCAACAAGATGATGGAACTTAGTGAACTGAAGTCGCCTTCACTAAGTGGGCCCGCAGGCTATTTTTGGCGCAAAGTCTATTTTTAGACTATGGAGCATGGTCCAGTGATTGCAAAGATGTTATTAGTTGAGACAATATTGGTAAATAGATGGACCTCTATTTTTTGGACCTATAGGTCAAGTCTGTTTTTAGAACGCTTTCCTTAAAATAGGGAAGTCAAATATTATTTACCCTTAATAATATTTGGACTCTAAACAATAGTTTACTCTCTTGGAGCACTTCAGTTCGAGCTACAGAAGTGGCTCATGCATCTGACACAGGAATTACGCTATTCCCAAGGGTTTGATGGCATCATGCATGGTTGACTTCAGTTAGGACTTCAGTGGCAGAAGTTTGGTGGAGTTAATGAGATAGCTAGTGGAGTTGTGTTCGGTTTAATTTAGTTGAACTGGTTGAGATTAGTTTAACTAGCTAATCAACTATTTATGAGTGGAGTGAATTCAATATTATTTAATTCATTAATTAGTAACTCATTATTCAACTCAAGAACACATTAGTTCACTACAGTGCATGATCAGTTCAGTGGAGACCAGTGAAAGAGGTAGATGAAAGGGTGGAGTTAGCTATCAGTGGCGACATCAGTTGTGCATGAGATTTGCACCACACTTGGAGGAATTGCCCATGATGATTGCGCTATCAAGCCAAGGAGATTCGAACCTTGGATCTCTATTTAGACAGGCCATGATTGCGCAATAGAGGCAAGGCAATTAGTGGTGAGTTTTGAACCAGTAACCTGTTCAAAACTGAGCTAGTTTGTGTGTAAATTTATGAGAAAGTACTGAGTACTTGTGAGGAGTATTGTACTGAGTTTGTTACATGATTTCTCCATTATAATATACACAATTTCTGCGGGGTTTTCAGCTATAGGATTTCCCCATATATACTGTGTTAATGTGTATGATGATTTGATGTGTTATCGCTTGTTTTATTTCCGCATGTGTGATGATCTGAGTGGAAGAGATTATGTGTTGCATATGAATTCGAATTGATATGTGATCAGGATAATCTCGGTGGATAAATATCATTATTCAGCAAATTTCTACAATTCAGGCAGGGTATGCCTGTTGTACTATATTGTATATAGACTTTGCTTCGGTTTTCACTATTAATAAGGAATGAGTACTAATGAGTTTTGAAGGAAACACAAAGTGCTGGAGGGTGGAATCTACATATAGGATGATCAAAGGTCTGTAAGTTCTCGACATGTCCAAGGATGAACATGCCGTCCCCAGATGGAGCCGATGTTGTACATGTCAGCCCATACTTACAAGTTTTTGGCCTGATTGTCATTTTTGGGATCCTCTTAAAACCCCTGCCGTGGCCTTAGACCCTCATATATTATCTATCATTATCCTTTCCGCCCATAAAATACATTGTACAAAGGTTAAAATCCGCGGTTAAGATATTTTGGGCCCGGCCCCGCGCCTCTCTTCATCCATGAAACCAAGCACTGTGACCAGGCGTTGCCCCTCAAGGCGTTTAGCGCAAATCACATTTTTGCTGATCGCGACCCTTTGATCCGTCGCAATGATTTGCGACGCGATCGACTGCGCTATCGCACTTCCTCCTCCATCGCAAAGCGCAGAGCGCAGTTTTCAGATTTCACCACCGTCCCTCCCCCCCCCCAATCGCACTTTTTCTATTTGCGATTTTGCGATGCACCTTCCGGGCCCCACCTCGTATGATCGTTCCCACCGCGTTCCATTGCAATCCATCATATCTCTTTGCATTTTCATGCATAGTCAAATTGTAGTGTTTTTCAATAAATCACCCTTCGCTGTGGCCAGGTCCCGCTGCTCCACGTCACCCCTCCATTGACAGTTGTCGTAATTTTGTCCGTGTTACCTATTCCTCTCAGATTTTCGTACACCCATGCGTTATAGTCCCGAGTGTCAATGGTATTTTCCCCTACTGCATTATGTATACACGTGTTTCCATTCATGTTCATCGTTTTAATTCACTCATCAGGTTTAAGCTGTTTTACGTGGAAAACTTACGCCCCGCCAAAGTCTCCACTATGTTTTCTTTGCCACCCTACATGTCCTTGCCATATGGCCTCGTTTTCATCATCGCCATCATCCTCATCTCCACCCCCTGTCTGGTTTTTCTTAACATGTTTGTTTTCTTTGTAGGTTTGCTGCGTTAGAAAATTCATCACGATTTGCTGCTTGGTTCGCAAAGGTCAAGAGCACCACCCTTAATAGTTCTCGAGGAAGAAATTCGGGAGGGAAGCCAAGGGCAGTTGCATGATATGACCGCCATTAAAGAAAGCAAGGATATGAATCTATAGAACCCTCTAGAGAAAATCAAGAGACAGATCTGAGCAGGAGGGAGTATTAATGAGGCGGCATGAAATATCAGCGAAAGATTAAGAGTCACAGAACCCTGCATTAAAGACCTGAGGTTGAAATTCGAAGTTGGAGGGCCGAGAGTATTATACGCAGATACAAGAAACCTCAGAGTTCTATTGCAGTAAATTTACCACTCTTAGTCGAGTACAGAATGTTTGTACAATTTATTCTTTATGTCTTGATTCATGAGGAGATTGTTATCCTCAGCATTTATTTCCGGAGGTAAATTGTAAAGTACAGTCATTTATTTCGAGTCATTCATAGTGTGGGCGTGAATGTCTTCCGCCATTTTGTTCAAATTAAGTCATTAAGTGTGCTCCACCTACCTCCTTCTCTAGAATTCTCTATCTATTCTATAAAGGCCCAGAAATAAGACATTAGAGGGGTTCCAGCCTTTTATTAGAGAGCTTGTGCAGTGTGAGAGCTATTGTAATTCATTTTGTAAAACTTCTGAATGAGAGCTCAGAGCCCGTAGGGTCTCAGTGAGGAGGAGTTATAACTGTAATGAGGATTCTGGTCTTTGGTATCCCACAGTATGTAATTCTCTTTTATGTGTTAATACAATATCTCATTTCATGCTATTTATCTTCTTGTATCATGTTCTAGAATGTGAGTGGCTCACTAGTTTGCAGTGAGGATTCATCCTAGTTGATGCCCTTTCTGGGATTAGTCAAGCACTTTAAATAGGCCTAGTCATGATATATTGTTCCATGTTCACTTCATCCATATTTTCTGCTATATCAATTGTTTTAGGAGGGTGCTTTTAAAATGCCAGGATTGTGTATGGATTCTTGAATTGGCAAGCCCGTACATGGTTTTGTTGTATATCTGGGTATCAGTCTAATGTCAGCTGGTATTTTCTTATTATTTCTCTCACCGCATCCACTTCCTGATATTTGATTTCTGTGGTATATTAGTTGAACCGGCCCTCTTTATAGTAAATTGTCTCTTAACTGTCTGATGCTTTTCTATCGGAGGTTTGCACTTTGCTTCTGCAATACCTTTTCCTTGTGACAATTTCTGTGGAATACTGGTCCCATTCAAATCTATTTCCTTGCTTTAGCAAGAGATAACATGAGAGCATTTGGATTGACAACCCAAGCTATATTATGTGCTCTCTGTTATATTAAGATGTCCTAGGCACTGGTCTGTAGCAACTCTAGGCTGTCTCTAGGGGTGACAAAATTGTCTACAACATAACTTATGTGTTATATTTCCAAGATTCTCTTGATCTCACACTATTTTAACTTCATGCAAAATACAGAATCTATTCCACCATTGATCATTTGCGGAAATTAAATCAAAATTGCAATGCACACATGAAACAATAAAAAATTCATACACATTAACACAGTTGTTTAACGGGAAAGCCTGAAGCTGAAAACCCCAACTATCTGTATATAATATATGTCATAGAGATCATGTAACAATCCTCATAAAAAGCTGATCATATCAAGCTCTCAGTACAATACAATCACTACACACTAATCAAGAACAATCAGCAAAAATCTGCACTGATTTTTGCCCTCCTGATAGCCTGCCTCTACTGCGCAATCCCTGCTGAAGAATGGCTTTGAATGAGTTTGAATTGCTCCAGCCTTGCTCATGCAATCCTCATTGGCATCTCCACTGAGTGTTGGATGCAATCAATGCATCACTATAGTCACAACTGATAGTATATCTTGCCCTTTCACCTATCTCTCCATTGGTCTCCACTGAAACTGCCATGCACTGTAGTTAACTGATGTATTCTTCAGTTGATTAATGAGTTATTATTTGTGAATTAATTAACTATTTAATTCACTCCACTCTCACTAGTGTATCAATCAATTAGACTAGATACAACTAGCTCAACTGAGTCTAACTGAGTTAAACTGAATACAACTCCATAACTACTTCTTCCAACTATGTCATAACTACTTACACTTGATTCTCAGCGGAGTCTATCCTGCAGCCAAGCACTAGGTAAACCCTTAGGAATAGCGTAATTCCTTCTATCGCTGTGTACGACATACGTACTTTGGTAGAGTGCTCGAGAATAAGTTAATGTTTAGAGTCCAAATATTATTAAGAGCTAATAATATTCGACATATCTATTTTTAGACTGGCAGTCTAAAAATAGACTCCGCCCAAAATGTCTAAAAATATAAGTCCATCTATTTTTCCAACTTGACCAACCATCCACAAATAGCATCCTGCAACTCATAGAATATGATCGACATGTCTAAAAATAGACATAGTCTAAAAATAAACTTTGCGCCAAAATAGCCTGTGGGCCCACTTAGTGAAGGCGACTCTTTTCACTAAGTTCATCATCTTGCTGAATCTCAACATTTTTAATTAAAAAAACAATTTGAATTAATGATTTTTCCATACTTCTCCATATTTTATTGTTTAATATGCATTATAACCTTAAGGATCGACGGATTTCAATGGAAAGTGTGTATTGTTTAATATTCATAATAACCTTTTGCATTAAGGATATATGATGAATTTGAATAAAAAGTGTGTTCATTAACATGTTGCTAGAGGTAAATCACTTGGACAATGAGAAACTGGAAGTGTGAAAGAAAGTAGAATACACATTATGTTTAACTTTAGCCATAATCACTAGTGGCTCAAGCAAGGATGACATCAAGATGTAAGTCTTGGTTAAAGAATTCACGAATAGAGGAAAATGTCATTTTGTTGGATATAAATAATATTAAAATTATTATTACATCTAAATTGAAATAGATTTTGTGGTGCAATATAGATTTAGAAAATGAAAGGAAGGTAAGATCCTACAAAGAAGTGGTCATCCTTAATTTAGAAAACGAGATGTATCTTTTAATTCTAAATAGCACAAAGAAGAAAATCAACATTGCTAAAACAAGAACCAACTTCTACGAGCTTCATAGTGAAATTTGACATTGGACAACTCTCTAAACATTATACGATTCAAAAATTTCTCATCTTTGTGACACTAAGAAAGTTGAAATAAAAATAACTTTCTATAGAGTGCCCCGCATATATCCAAATTAAAAGTCAATTTCACAATATTTGTTACAACATTTCTAAACTCTCAATTCATCAAAAATAGTAATCTTAGAATTTTTCTTTTTTCTAATGTTTATTTTAATACAAAATAAGATTTTAAAAAACTCTAAATAATCTCATACCATTTTTTAATTTTTTTTAATACCATAAACTAATTATAATTTCAAGATATAATCATTATCATCATAATTAATATCAAAAGTAATATTAGAGAAAAGTAAAAGCATGAATGACTTACCTGCAAATTATTATTTGATATAAACAACAACAACAATTAAGAAATTAAAAAAATTTATAAAATATGAAATTAAAACTATTAATAATATTGATATGAAACTGAAAATATTATATATATTATTATATCTAATAAGATTTAAATTTTTAATAATTATTGAAATTAGTAACATACATTCCAATCCATATATATAAAAATTTAATCCTTATAAATTTATTAGAAAAAGAATATTTCAACTTTATAATATATAATATTTATTAATAAAAAAATTATCTTTGTATTAAAATTATCTTTGTATTAATTTTTAATAAATAATAGAACACTTGGATATGCAATAGAAATGCACACTTTAATGATAGTTTCAATGTAAATATTATCGTTGTTTGAAGTTAAATAATGAAGAGACTACCAATTAAACAAATTGATGCGGGAGAGCCTTTTCCATGTTTATTGCCACAAACGGCTTAATATGAAGTGAATAAATTATTAAAAAAAAAAAAAATGGTTGAATTTACTTTCCTTAGGGCACAAATTTTGGGTCTTGTATGAATTATTGCTCCGCAAAGAGCGCAACAAAGCATAGGACTCAATTGACATGCAGTCCCGGGAGCATAGGCCGGCTTTGGTGACTCCTTTAATTTTCAAGTTGGTTATATGGATAATAGGGTGTATTAGTATAGGGTCATTTGTAAAACTTATTAATGGAGATTCAACCTCAACATTTGTGAAACCTAAGAAAGGGTTAAAGTAAAAGTGCTGATTCTCTCTTCTATTGTTATTATTAGTGGCTAAATATTTGAGTAGTCTTATGAAAAGCGTGAAGAAATGAGTGGAGTTTTGTTATCATAATTGAAAGAACAATTTATCTAACTTATTTCATTTGTTATTTGTTGATGACATTTTACCATATATGAATAGTTCTACAAAGCAAGTGAAGAAGTTAAGGATGAAAAATAAACATCTAAAAGTTAGTTGTTTGTTACAAACCATAAAGAAGGGAGTAACTTGTTGGGGTTCTTTGCTTAAAATCATATTAGTTTTCAAGAGGGGTTCAAATATATGGAATATAATCTAAACTAAATGTATATAGAAGAAAGAATTGAGGTTGATTATTGGATATAGTTGAGAGAACAATATGTTTTGTAGAGTGGGAAACTTATAATAGATAAAACCTCTATTCTCGTAGAAGAATAACAAAGTATGACGATGGATTCGATCATCATATTCGATCATCATCTAATCACAAATACACACTACAATCATTCATGTCGAAATATTCATAAAGACATACTTTATAAACCATAATCCATTTACACTTTTCATAGTCTCGAGCCATAGTACATTTAGAATTATCATACCCCCCCTCGTGCTTCACATTTTAAAGGAAGTACTTACTCCAAAATATCAATCTTCATGGATAGAGAATTATTTGTAATCTTATGCTTTTGTTTGTTATATATATATATATATATATATATATATAATCTAGAGGTATCAATGAATGGTAGGGTCCCTCGCATGACATGGGATCAATTCCAACCACTACCACTATAATCTCTATGTGTCTACACATGCCCCTTCCACATGCATAAGTGAATCAAGGGGATTTCAACCTTGAGCCTCTACACACATAAAGCTTCATTTCCATGACAATAGCTAATTGAGTTTCCCCCAAGACTCATTTATTTATTCAATAATTAAATAAAAATAATATATTTTTATATTAAATATTTATTTATTATTATCTATAAAAATGAAAAATAAAAGTCAATTGGGGTTATCTCTGGTGGTTGAGTAAAATCGCTGTTATCTTTGACATCCAAATTCAAATCCTCACTAGTGACATTATGAGTTATAATGCCTTAATAAACTTTTAAGTATACTTGTGAGCTAGCCTATTATCAACAATGTCACTCCAGCCCACTTAAAAAGAAACAAACTAAAAAATAAAATTTAAAAAATAATAAAATTCTTATTAATATAAAACTAAACTTTATTATAAAACTATGTTTCTATAATAAAATCATTTTAGAAAAAATATGATAATGTTGAAACTCTTCTTTTTAATGTTTTTTAATATAAAATAAGATTTTATATTTTATGGGACTTTAATAATTTTTTTTTGCCTTCCTTTTAATCCTCCCAGCGTATTTTGGCTTTTTTTTCAAGTCAATACGTCTTTAGTCCCACAACGACGACCTGGCTCAATACCTCCCGCTCAACACGCAGATTCCCCTTCCTCTCTCTCAACATGTGTTTTCCTCTTTTATATATATATATATATATGTTTGTGTACAAGCATTGCATCATAACTCAACTTTGAGGGACGTTTGAAGGAGAAACGGATCCGCTGCTCTCAAGATGATGCTCCCCTGCTTTCTTATATTTGCAGCCTCTCTTGTTGCTGCAAATGCCGAAACCAGACGCAGTGTTGTTGAATTTTTGCTTCATGGCTACCATTATAAGAAGCAAGGGAAGCAAGTTCATCGAGTTCATCAATTACCCAAAAATCCTGTAACTGTTCCTCACGTAGTTACAACGAACCCGCCAGTCACTCAGGTAGAACTGGAAGTCTGCTACTAACCATAATACTAGAAGACGCACACTATACTTTGAAATTTCATAAGCACAAACTATGCATTGCATGAATACCCAGTGCATTTATCATACAAACAATTTTACTATACCTGTGAGAATTTCGAGTAACGGAAGGGCGGGGGAGTTGGAGGAGGCCTGGACTCCTCCTGGGAACCGTCTGAGAACTAACATGGGTAGTAGCTCCATTTGATGAATCAGCGGCATCCATCATCAATCTCTCTCCTCTTCTACCTGCATTCAAGTAATAGTGAAATGGGTTTCGGTTTCACGGTGAAGATAGAACAAATGAATTTATCCCGCGGCTGGACGAGGTGCCTCTACGAACCACCAGCTACTGAGACACTGAGGCAAGGAACCACCGAGACAAAGAAACTAAAACGCAAAAGATGATTCCTAAAGGAAAAAAAAGCAAGGAACCACCGAGACAAAGAAACTGAAACACAGAGATGATTTCGAAAGGAAAAAAAGCAAGGAACCACCGAGACAAAGAAATTGAAACGCAAAAGATGATGCCGAAAGGAAAAACAGAGCCTGAAAAACCCATTAAGGTAAACTGGAGAAGCGTGGGGAAACCAGAACTGAAGAAGTTGGACAATGGCTTCAGGAGAGGTATTCCGGAGAGGTATTCCAGAGAGGTTACAAGTATCTGTGTGGGAGCTTACAAGTGTAAAGCTTGAGGGACGCTGGTCTTGGACCGCTTCAACCAAAACCTGTGCCCTGGGCCAGGACAAGTGGAACATGCAGTCTTCAATAGAAGTTAGTGAATAGAAATACAATTTCACAAGATATATTTTTCAAACATTTTATGCGTGCTAGCATTACACTAATGCTAGCATTAGTGAATAGAAATAGGAAAATAGCAATCAAGCTGCCTTTACCGTTCCACTTACTCTAAGTTCCGAAAGGTATGGCCTCCGTTCTACTTACTCTAAGTTAGTTCCGAAAGGTATGGCCTCCGTTCCACTTACTCTAAGTTCCGAAAGGTATGGCTTCGATATGAGGCCAAATAAGACCTCCAAACTGTTCATTGGCTCTCATAGACGGCATCCATTAAAAATCAATACAGGAAAGGCAAAATAGCGCTTTTTGATTCTCCGGCAAGAACTAATAAAGCGATTACAATAGTCCCTGCCATGCCGCAGGCGGCAGAGACTAATAATGAAGAGACTACCAATTAAACAAATTGATGCGGGAGAGCCTTTTCCATGTTTATTGCCACAAATGGCTTTATATGAAGTGAATAAATTATTAAACAAAAAAAATAAAAAATGGTTGAATTTACTTTCCTTAGGGCACAAATTTTGGGTCTTGTATGAATTATTGCTCTGCAAAGAGCGCAACAAAGCATAGGACTCAATTGACATGCAGTCCCGGGAGCATAGGCCGGCTTTGGTGACTCCTTTAATTTTCAAGTTGGTTATATGGATAATAGGGTGTATTAGTATAGGGTCATTTGTAAAACTTATTAATGAAGATTCAACCTCAACATTTGTGAAACCTAATAAAGGGTTAAAGTAAAAGTGCTGATTCTCTCTTCTATTGTTATTATTAGTGGCTAAATATTTGAGTAGTGTTATGAAAAGCATGAAGAAATGAGTGGAGTTTTGTTATCATAATTGAAAGAACAATTTATCTAACTTATTTCATTTGTTATTTGTTGATGACATTTTACCATATATGAATAGTTCTACAAAGCAAGTGAAGAAGTTAAGGATGAAAAATAAATATCTAAAAGTTAGTTGTTTGTTACAAACCATAAAGAAGGGAGTAACTTGTTGGGGTTCTTTGCTTAAAATCATATTAGTTTTCAAGAGGGGTTCAAATATATGGAATATAATCTAAACTAAATGTATATAGAAGAAAGAATTGAGGTTGATTATTGGATATAGTTGAGAGAACAATATGTTTTGTAGAGTGGGAAACTTATAATAGATAAAACCTCTATTCTCGTAGAAGAATAACAAAGTATGACGATGGATTCGATCATCATATTCGATCATCATCTAATCACAAATACACACTACAATCATTCATGTCGAAATATTCATAAAGACATACTTTATAAACCATAATCCATTTACACTTTTCATAGTCTCGAGCCATAGTACATTTAGAATTATCATACCCCCCCTCGTGCTTCACATTTTAAAGGAAGTACTTACTCCAAAATATCAATCTTCATGGATAGAGAATTATTTGTAATCTTATGCTTTTGTTTGTTATATATATATATATATATATATATATATAATCTAGAGGTATCAATGAATGGTAGGGTCCCTCGCATGACATGGGATCAATTCCAACCACTACCACTATAATCTCTATGTGTCTACACATGCCCCTTCCACATGCATAAGTGAATCAAGGGGATTTCAACCTTGAGCCTCTACACACATAAAGCTTCATTTCCATGACAATAGCTAATTGAGTTTCCCCCAAGACTCATTTATTTATTCAATAATTAAATAAAAATAATATATTTTTATATTAAATATTTATTTATTATTATCTATAAAAATGAAAAATAAAAGTCAATTGGGGTTATCTCTGGTGGTTGAGTAAAATCGCTGTTATCTTTGACATCCAAATTCAAATCCTCACTAGTGACATTATGAGTTATAATGCCTTAATAAACTTTTAAGTATACTTGTGAGCTAGCCTATTATCAACAATGTCACTCCAGCCCACTTAAAAAGAAACAAACTAAAAAATAAAATTTAAAAAATAATAAAATTCTTATTAATATAAAACTAAACTTTATTATAAAACCATGTTTCTATAATAAAATCATTTAAAAAATATAATAATGTTGAAACTCTTCTTTTAATGTTTTTTAATATAAAATAAGATTTTATATTTTATGGGACTTTAATAATTTTTTTTTGCCTTCCTTTTAATCCTCCCAGCGTATTTTGGCCTTTTTTTCAAGTCAATACGTCTTTAGTCCCACAACGACGACCTGGCTCAATACCTCCCGCTCAACAGGCAGATTCCCCTTCCTCTCTCTCAACATGTGTTTTCCTCTTTTATATATGTTCGTATACAAGAAGCATCATAACTCAACTTCTGTTTGTGTACAAGCTTCCATGATGATGCTGCGTTGCTTTGTTATATTTGCAGCCTCTCTTGTTGCTGCAACAAACACTAATCATTCAACCTGGAACCCATTCGACGAGGGTTTACATGATGATTATCACCACCCTGAAGTTGTTGGGAATGGACGTAATGCGATGGAGGAAGGTCCCCATGAAAGCGACTTGGACGCTCTTCTGTCCTTTAAAAATCACATCAAAAGCGATCCAGCGGGAACGCTACGCAACTGGACAGCTCACAATTCAAAGGAGCTATGCTCCTCCCGGTTTGGTATTCGTTGCAGTCAACACTCTCGAAGAGTTATTGCCATTATACTTCCTGTTCCTAAATTAATGCAACTGGGAGGTACCCTCTTGCCCTCTCTTGGCAGCCTTTCTTCAATGCAAACGTCGAATCTTTGTGGCAATAATTTCACAGGAGTGATCCCACCTGAACTCGGGCAGCTTAAAGCCCTGAGATTACTTAACCTCAGCGTTACTTCTCTTGAAGGATCTATTCCCAAATCATTGTCTAATTGCACGGGTCTTCGATGGATCGATCTTTCAATGAACCACTTCATGAAAGGGACAATTCCATCAGAGTTTGGTCGCCTGGTCAACTTGGAACATCTCATCTTGCGCAACATTGGTCTGAGTGGAGTTATTCCAGCTTCATTGTCTAATTGCACAGGTCTTCGATGGATTGACCTTTCAGCCAACGCCTTGAATGGGACGATGCCAACTCAATTTCACAGGAGTGATCCCACCTGAACTCGGGCAGCTTAAAGCCCTGAGATTACTTAACCTCAGCGTTACTTCTCTTGAAGGATCTATTCCCAAATCATTGTCTAATTGCACGGGTCTTCGATGGATCGATCTTTCAATGAACCACTTCATGAAAGGGACAATTCCATCAGAGTTTGGTCGCCTGGTCAACTTGGAACATCTCATCTTGCGCAACATTGGTCTGAGTGGAGTTATTCCAGCTTCATTGTCTAATTGCACAGGTCTTCGATGGATTGACCTTTCAGCCAACGCCTTGAATGGGACGATGCCAACTCAGTTTGGTTGTCTAGTCAACTTGGAACGTCTCAACTTCAGCGGGAATTATCTGAGTGGAAGTATTCCAACTTTTCTGAGCAACTACACATCCCTCAAGGAGTTGCGGCTTGGAGAGAACCAATTCAATGGTTCAATCCCTTCCGCTGCCGTTTGGGGTTTGATGAGAAGTCTATCTGTTCTTGACTTATCCATGAACCAGTTAAGTGGTCACATCCCTCCGGCTCTGGGCAATCCTAATCGGCTGTCGTACATCGACTTTTCAAGAAACAACATCATTGGAAGAATTCCAGTGGAGATGGGGTTTCTACACCAGCTACAGACCCTGGATCTAAGTTACAACAACATCAGTGGAAGCATTCCAGTGGAATTGGGGTTGCTGCACAAGCTAGAGTGGCTGGATTTAAGTTCTAACAAATTGGAGAACGTTAATCCTTCGGCTCTAGGAAGCTGCTCGTCCCTCAGGCCTTTATACTTGGGGAACAATCGATTGTGCGGCAGTGTACCACCCGAGTTGGGTAATTTGAGGGAGCTTACTCACGTTTCAATCTATGGCGGCAATGGCGGCAATATTTCAGGTTCTATCCCTTCCGAAATAAGAAATTGTAGTAATCTCTCCTTTCTAGATCTTCATTCAAATATGCTCACAGGGCCCATACCTGAAACCATTACAAAATTGAAGAAGCTTACATCTCTTTCCCTCGATACCAATCAGATCAAGGGTACAATTCCTCACGAAATAGGAAAGCTCCAATCCCTTGAATCCTTGTTTTTATCTTCAAACAACTTAACTGGACATATTCCAGAGAGCATAGGCCACTTAAAATTTCTTGTGAACCTAGATTTGAGTAGGAATAATATGTCAGGCAATATCCCATCTCATATTAGTGGATTGACTTTTCTACAATATTTTTCTTTATCTCAAAAAAATTTCAATGGGAACATTCTTAAAACTATAGAAAAACTAGAATACCTTTACCTTATAGATATATCCAAA
>JAXQQM020073568.1:0-99836 GCA_034641835.2 Pinus albicaulis | reverse complement strand
AGGACCGACTCTAACTTAAGGATGCCTTAATGCCTTCCTTCCAGCAGATCTTTTCCCATCGACTCCGACTCATTTCTCTGGGAATAAGGTCTAGAGTCTTTTTGTTAGTACCTTAGGGTTTGCAGTCATCAGTGGCAGACTCTTCGCTATCGACAGTGGGGATTCATCATTGCCTCCTGATTGGTAGATTCTTTCAAGTGTTCGACTTCAACTCATTCATTCGCACTTGTCAGATTGTACTGGGGCACCTTGACACTCATTATCATTATCGGTGGGTTGTCTCGCGTTGGTTAACGGGATACATCAATGCCCGGTAATCCAACGATTTCTCACATGGTCGACTTCAGCTCATTCATTCCCATTGTGTAGAATTGTGCCATAGTGATCAGTGAAGACCTCGGGTTGCATCAGCATGTTTCGGTTCACTTTTGACAGTCCTTTCAGTATCTGCCAGTGATGCCGTCCACTCTTATATGTTGCAGTTCAGCACAGCAGCATCTTATATGTTGGTCCCCGAGTTGCGTGATTGTACCGTTTGATCCACCTCTTATGATCCGGTACTTGGAGATTCAGTTACTTGATCAGACATCCAGTTGCACCATCTTTGATCAACTTTCTATATGTGATACTTGGACATTGATTCAGACTTGTATTTCCGGGCCATGCTCAGATGATTCATTGTGTACTTTCAGTTCAGCTATACTTGTATACATATTGGATCTATTCAGTACTTTCTATATATGATGTATTTTTGACTGAGCATGGGTATGCCCGCCTCAGCATGAGTTGACTCTCTGGTTTTTTTCATTGGTTTTTGGCAGGCTGAAATCTGGTGAAGTCCTCTCTTGTCCTTGCGAAGTTCTTTCTATGTGCATAATACATTTCGGCCATCATGTACCCCTTCTGACCTCATATATTAGGGGGCATCTGTTATAGCATCATTTCTCACTTTGACATGATTCATGATTGCTTTATGGCTTTATGGGCACCCATTCCTACAGACTTGGACAAATTCACTTAAAAACAGTGTAAAAATCCCCATACGCGACTATGCCTGTACTTTTCCACGTGTATACGCGGGTCAACCTGCACTTTTCCGTTTATGCCATTAAAATGACTAAAAAATATATAAAAAATCCCTAATTTCGCACTGGGTTGATGGTTACTCAGGTAGTTCAACCACCCCAGCCCGTGGCCAACTGTTTCCAACTGTTGAAACTAATTGAAGGGAGTATAAAAAGCCCTCATGTGTATGGCCTAAGGGAGAGAGAGAATTATTGAGATTATACTCTGTTGGTATTCCCTATCCAAGTCTGATTCCCCGTGCCTCCTGCACTTTCCCAGTTCATTATAGGAAACCCTTGTTTCCTTGAGATATACATCCCTTTATATGTTATCTCGTATGCACCAATTCGGAAGGAGTCTTAGCGAGGCAAGGGCTGGACGGATCCGGACGACGGTTCTGCTCAAAGGCCTTGGAAGGATCAGGTGATCTCTCCACGTGTTACTTTTGTACATGCTATTTTAATACAGAAGTATCATGCTGTTCCCGAAATAAACGTGTTAGTGTATGCTTATATGTATGAGAATATTTGTTATTCAAGCATTCATTATGATTTATTTAAATGTTTTATATGAATCTCACTGACATTTAGAGTAGGAATATACTGTACAACCTGTTCTTTGTGCTGGTTTCTTCTTGTATTTCAGGTTAAGAAGGAAGGACGGTTGCTGGGGGTTTGGACCCTGCTGGATCGACTTCAACCGTAGGACCTACGGGTAAAATCCACATCCTACTCTATTTATTTTTTCTGAACGTGCATGATTGTGTGAGTCTCTGTTAGATAGCATGCCCCTGCTCTGTGGAGGTTGTACCCCAACCAACCTCTAGGGTGATATTCCCCGAAATCACCTTGACTGGGTCAACCTTGACAAAATCAACAATGTTATCATGGAGGAGTGGTCATCAATGAAAGACAACGTAGTTTTAGATGGAGATGCTTTGCATGGAAGTAGTGATATTATTGGATGGGGCTTAGGGTTTTCAAGCTAATATCTTATAAAAGGAAGAGGATGGTAGCCATATTAGGTATGTTGATATATTTCATATTTCTGAATATATGGTCTGTTTAGACATATATCTTTCTCTTCTTGTTTAGCTGAGGTTGAGTGTTGTTTATCACTGGGTCTTCCTGATCAGGAATCCCACCTCTTTCATTGAGAAGCTCTTGGAAAAATCTTGTACTACATTTTCCACTATCAGGCTTAAGGCCAAGCTTCATTTTTCATTTACAACGTAGATCCCCTTGAGGGTTGAGTTGGCTGCGGGTTGCGGTAGTGGAGACTAGATCACGGGTCATTTCATTGCTCATTTTCGGTGGAGAAGGCTTCCTTTCGTCGCGGGGACCATAGGAAGGCCCTTGTGTATATTCTGGATCATCATGTTAGTCATCAATATTTTTTACTTGTTAGCGATGACTAGTTGTAACAGCCTAGTTTTCCAACAGCCGATCTAAAATTTGTCAAATTTTCCAGCTGGGAAAACACCCATAAAACCTTTTTTTCCCTCCTACCTTCCAGTCCGCCCATGACGAGATGAAACCTCATTATCAAATCCTACCCAGCCTCAGCCATACTAGTCTACCCACCAGCTCTAAAAAGACAATCCAAATCTGTTCAAAAATCTCCCCTAAGTTAGGAAGTGGCGCTTTAAGGCATTTCACCCTTGGCAACCATCAAAGAGCCAAAAGACCTCCCACTCTGCTAATAAAGTTAGTCACAACCCTAAGTCACGCCACTTATACACCCTTAAGTCTCAGCAATACATAGACCATAATCTAAAGCTGATTTTAGGTGTTTTAAAGTGATTGATGGATTTTACAAGGACAAGAAACATATCAGCATCTCAGAAGACAATTCTTGGATCCACATGAGAAGACAACTGCTTCTCAATGTGATCTTGAGCCTGAGATGCATCTACAAGGCAAAGAGTTATTCATCAAACTCTTGTGACCTCATTCACAGCCTGAAAGGACAGTAGAAGAAAAAGAAACACTGTCAAGAGGTTGTTGATAATTCATGACTAAAAAACTTCCTTCATTTATAATCAGAGGGTTAAGGTGCCTCCTTCATCTATAAGCAGAGGGCGATGGCCAAAGTTTGACTTGAAAAGTTGCAACTGACTGTAAGACGGATTTGTTTTAATGAACAGTGAGACAGTGACAGAGATTTTCTGAAGCAAAGTAATGATTGCAGGCAGAGGTAAAAGCATTAATTTTTTCAAGTTTGTTTGCTTTCCATCATGTGTAAGGAACCCTTGTCAAGCATGTTTATCAAACAATCTTCAGACATTTCACCAAGTAAAAGGCCTCCTTCATTCACAAGTAGAGGGCCAGGGCATTGGTTGTTTTCAATGTCTGATTGGTCAAAGATGCAGTGGAAAGAGACCAAGAAGGAAAGTAGGGGTACCACTGTAATCCAAGGAGGTCAAGCTCATCTCCTAACAGGTTTTCTCTCAAAGGACGTTCTGCAGCTCCAACAAAACAAAATTTGAAGAATGGTTGATGAAGTGAGTCATTGCACAGGCGAAAGAACTAATGATGATTATGTTTTGAAAGTACTGGTCTCTCTACTCATAAAAAGGTGTCTGTCAAATATGCTTATCATAGTTGACAAAGGAACCTGAGCTCATTTCCCTCAAGAGGCAATTCAACTAAACTCAGTTGTTCATAATATGCAAAAAGGGGACTCTAGCATACTTTCAGATTCTGGAGAGGATTTCAAAACAGATATTGGCATGTTCATTATAAAAAGGACAATGGTACCATATCAGTGCATTTTGAGTAAAGAGGGAGGTGTTAGAAACAACACCCTTTTTTGACAGAGAATGATAAAACATAGGTGAATGCCACTGCAGTTTTGCACTTATAATCAAGTTTAGTTTCACAGTGGGCATCATTCAACTCCAAAGCATTAAGAGCAAAGTGTTAGTTTATGTTGAAAAAAGGGAAAACGAATCGCTGTAAAAGTGTCAAAGAATACCCCCTGCAGCATGAAAAATCTTCTACAGGTGTTCTCTTTTCATAGCAAAGCACCAGAAGTATTAAAAGGTTATTGAGATGACAGTTTACCTTTTTCCTCAGCAAAGGGCATTGCAAACAGGTATACAAGCTCATGAAAGGCAAGAAAAACTTTTGACATACTTTCAGATTACAGAGAGAGTTTCAAAACATATATAAACTTGTTCATCATAAAAAACCAAAAGGGACATATCATTACATTTAGAGTAAAAGAGGTCATGGCATGTGGCAAGGTTACGAATAAGTTTGCTCTTTAGAAAAGGGGTGAAAGTGATTCCTCTCCTTTGTTCAAATTTCAAATCTTCAACCTCATCCACAACTTCATATCCTTGAAACCAAAGCTGGATCAGTTCAGAAATCTGAGGATAAGTTAATGTTTCTAGGGTTGGGTGACCTTTTGTAAAAAAGATTTGCGCTTACAGCATACAACAAACTTGTTATCCACAACCAAAAGGGAGTTCTCGCTTATCAACAAATGGTCTTTACCATTATAGCACATATCCAAAAGCAAAGTATCGGGTTATGTTTTGATGAAGTTTCAAATTTGAATTTAAAATCAATTTTTTTTCAAAACTGTTGAATAAACCCTCTCCAAATCAAATGTTAAAGAACCGTTTGATTGTTGCCTTCCAAAAAGTCAAGTACAGTGGCACATTCATTTTTGCAAACATCCAAAGCACAAACGGAGCCCCTTTGCTGCCATCGAGATCAGCGAAAAGTGTTTGAGAAAAAAATCACAGGTTTTAGGGCTTTTGAACTGTGCGGCGCGCTCAGAGACAAAAATACACGGGCGTATAACTACCGCGCGACGCGCCTGTAGGTGCGCGCGGCGCGCCTGTGCACTTGGGTCCTGTCGGCCCGACAGGTGACCCGACACCAGTTTTTGCGCGACACTCTTTCTTCTAAACGCGTCGCGCATATGTTTGGCCTCCAACACACCTTCAAATCACCTACGAAGCTTCTCAAACGTGTCAAAAGGCCTTTCATCGAGTTGTAGAGGTATTTTCTTGTACTCCCCTTGGTTTTCAGAATTGCTAAAGTGCTGTAAGGGATTAAAAAACCACAGTTTGAGTTTATGGTAGAAAACGAAATTTGCTGTTTCATATTGGCTAGAGGTGAAGCTTTAAAAATGATTGAGTTTGAATTAGTGTGAATAGCCATGAAACTGCCCTCAAACTGTGATGAAGAAAGGAGAAACAAGGGGTTGTGAAAAAATAACACTGTAGGTCTATGTTCCAAAAAACAGTAGCCATCCTATAGGAATTTTTCAAAAGGTTTCCTCTGTGGGTTAAAAGGAAATGCAGTGTTTGTGACCTGGCCATCCCTTAAAGCATAGTCAATGAGCAAAGCTCCCATTACAGTTGGAGGGTGCATGGCTAAAAATGGGATGAAAAACAGTAGGTCAGTTTGCAAAAACAATGATCATTAAATGAGCTTTTGTGACCTTCCAAAGGTATCCTCTGTTTGATGGACAATTGTAGTGTTATGACCTTCCATTCCATAAATTGTCATCGATGAATGACGAAGCCACCCTTGCATTCGGAGATGTTTTGTTGTTGTCCAAGCTGATATGAAGGGATAGTAGAGTATAAAGCGATTTTGAGAGGTTTCTGGGTTGAATGATACAAGATTTTTGTGACATCATAAAACATTTATAAAGGTAGCATTACGAAGAAGATTATCACCAAAGAAGAGAATTTTCACTATGTTAGTGTTTGCATTGCTTACAGCAAATTGACAGGCTAGGACAGAGTGTTGTTTAAAGAAGGCATTTCAAAGATTTTAAGGCAGTGTAGTGTTTCAAAAGTGCATCTAGCCCAAGATGCCGCCCAGGTAAGATAGCAGAAGTGGGTTACACAAGAGATATGAGCCAATTTCTATCGAGGAAGTCAATGCACACCCATCTATCCTATTCAATTTTCATGAGGTGGGGTGTTTGGATTTCTGCCAGAGGGTACAAGAAGTCAAAATTTTCTCGCCTTTAACACATTTGTGCGCCTTGAGGTTCAAAGACAAACATTTTCAAGTGGCAGGCCTTGATTTCAAGTTCTCCCCCAGATCCATATCCAAGGCTACTAAAATCCCATACATTGGCGAGAAATGGTTCAAGCAAGCCTATTTAGACTTGGATGACTACAACCGTTGGAACACCTAATCCTACATGGGTAGGTGTGGAATGCGAAAAGTCACAATGGAGTCCAAGTGACCTTGGAATATGAAACCAAGAGTCACACCATTGTACTATAAATGTACATATTTGTATAATGGAAAATAAGAAAGCCTCACGCTTATCCTTCATTGTGTTGAGTCTCTTGTGTGTGTGTGCTCATCTTCCTCATACACCATGTGTGTGTTTCAACATGGTGTTTAACATGGTATCAGAGCGGGCGATTGCTGGCCCTGCTCCAATTTGAGTGAGCCATTTGTGTTTATGGCCTGTGCATATCTGCATTTTTATAAAAGATTTAGAGAGTTTCTCGCAGCAGAATTTTGCCGCCATTCGTAGGTGTTTTGAAGAAGAGCGCGTTGGTTTTGAGAAGGATAAAGAATCGTAAATTGGTTTGGAGAAGAGCAAAGATCACTGATTCCAAGGTTTTCTATTCTCATTTTTCTACAACTTCGCTCAATATTAAAATCGCAATTTGAAGTGTCACAGATATTTATATTGAGAAGAAATTCTCTGCTTTTAATGGCAAAGATTTAGTTTTATGAAAATTTCTCTTAGTTTTTTCTGGGCTGAAAATTTAAGTTTCAAGATTTCTGAATTCTGTTAAAGTCTGAAATGGAGTAGATTGCTATATATTTGGAAAAATCTGCTGTTCTGAAGACTAAAATTCTGAAGTTGCCCTCATTTCTGCACTTTCTACTACTGCTGGATTTGTTCTGCTATACATTTGAAGAAAAAAATTCTGCTATGTATTTGAAAGAAAAATTCTTATGCCATTCTGCAAAGTCTTTCTCTCATCTCTGCTCTCTGCTGTTATAAATAAAAATTAAAAACTTAAAAAAAAAAATCAATTCAAACTTCAGGGCATTCGGCCCCCTCCTCTGCAACCTGCAATTTATTTTTTCAACTGCATAACTAGCTCTCTCTCCATACATACCCAGCGCACCCGACGCTACCTCCCTTCTCACATACCTACTCTCCTCTACCTCACGGCCTTTCGGCCTTCCCACTACACATTCCCCTCGCTGCTATTCACTCAAACCAACCCCTCACCTCACTTCTCCCTACGCTAACGAACAGACTATGCCCTCATTTAACTACAGCCTTCTCCCTACACACTCTCCACACCTATGCCATCCCTACGGACATCCCCTCGCAGCACTCATCCCAAACCCCCTAGCTGCACTACGCCCTCTCCAACTATCGCTCCACGGCTCTTTCAATTTTTTTTTTAAAACACCGCTCCCTCTGCGCTATACATTACAGCCCTCTCAACGCTGTACGCTCCATACCCCACTCCATTGCAAACGCTCCCCATTCCAATTTTAAAAATTTTTTAAATTATTTTTAAATATACGCCTTTCCCGCCCATATAATTCCCTCCCCTCTCAGCTCTACGAGCTCTCACATTCCACTCGAGTCACATCCCATTTCCCATACCCATCTCTCAACGCACCGCCCTATACGCATACTTCTCCCTTCTTACGTCCCCTATACGCATACTCTTAGTTACGCTCTCCCATTACGCATCTATTCTCCTCCCATTAATTCGATTCCCATTTACATTAATCCACTCTCTCATATAATACTACTCCTCTTAAATTTTCATATTTAATTTCATCCCCTCCTCTCCCATTTTAATAATTCCCTTCATTTTAATTAAATCCCTTTTTTAAATTAATCCCCTTTCCCTTTTAAATTAAATTTTCGCCCACCCTTTTGTAACTAATTCCCATTTTAATTTTTTTTTTAATTAATTTTTAATTAATTTTAAAAAAAAAAGAGAGGAAAGAGAAATATGAACAACAAAAATGGAAAATGGCATATGAGGAGCACATGGACTGAAATTTGTAGATTTGACATTGTCTGATTTGTGGCATTGACATGAGAGTGATTTTTTGAAGAAATTGACATTTGAAGACAAGTTTACCATCATTGAAAACAACTATTTGAAGAAGAAATTTCAGCTGCCTTAAAGGCTTCTTGCATAGTGTTTCAGCTGCACATCTTTACAAAATACTTTACAGAAATATTGTATTGTATTGCTTCTTCATTCATAGTTGCAATCAAGACTTGAAGTGTAAATTTGAGTTGTTGGATTGTTGATTGCCCTCCATCATTTGAGGAGCAGATTTTGTGCCTTGAGAATTCCTTGGAGTCATTTGTATTTGTTATTGAATCACATTGTAAACGGGTGCATTTTCGGTTGTAGCCGACACCCTTTCATTTTTTGAGCCTAAGTTGTTGAAAATGGCCAAAATCAATGAGGCATTAGTGTTGTTGAATAGCCTCATTCATTCAAATGTTGATGACATGATAAAAATGAGCAAGGATGCTCTTTGTAATATTCAGATTTGTTTACAAGATGCACAAGAAAAGATCGAGTTTTTGCAGTTGGAATCTCAGCTCCAACAAGATGAACTTCAGCAAAAGAGTCACCATTTTGAACCTGTTTATGTTCAGAACATTGTGAAAGACTCCCATCAGCAGCAAGTCAGCAAAGTTCTAGTTGATTCCCATTCAGTGCCTTGTACTAGAGCAGATGTACATGCAGATGCAGCAGTTCAACCTGCACTTCTCAAGCCCATCATTAGACCTTGGGAAGAGCTTGTCCACAACAAGCACCGAACTGGTCTTGGATATGACAAGGATGTGACCTTTCATATTCCAGACTACACCAAGCCCATCATATTTCAGAGTGCTGGATTCTTGTATGACAGTTCACCAGCAGCTGTTCCAGATCCTGTTCCACTTCCACAACATATTGAGAAATGCCAACACCGTGATCGAGTTGGCCATATGAAAGATCACTATTTTGATCTTCATCCATGCAAGCACTGTGGTCGGCACACCCATTCTTCAGACAGATGCTTCAGAAACAAGCCTCCTGCAAGAACCAAGATTCATCTTGGATGGATCACTTCTTGGCAATGGGCATCAGCAGCCAAGAAGATGTTTACAACACATGTTAGAACTTGTTCACGGATATTGAGCAAACTTGCAGTTGAGTTTTCGCCATCATCTCACCTTGTCCCTGACAGGGGGAAAATGGTGGTCATGTACAAGCTTCGACGACAGATCAAGCGAGCCTGAGCCACAATCTCTCATTCCATGTTCAGAGTTGTAGCCAGCAGTTCAAGCGAGCCTGAGCCACAATTCGTCATTCCGGATTCAGAGATGTAGCCAGAGACACGGATGCCCATGAGCATGCCTTCGGTTGGTGGATAACCTTAAACCGTCATCTTTGGTTGGTGGACAACCTAAAACCACCACAGGTAGTAGACCTCCCTTCTTTTAGGTCGAAGGTCTCCCTTTCATATATGAGGAACACTTCCTCTAGCAGAAGCCTTCAGCTTAGCAGCCTTCAGCTTCTTGCCAGCTTTGGTTGAGTTCTAGGAAATGCTACAAGCATTCCAGAGTTGTTGGTAATCCTAAAACCATCACATGTAGTAGACCTCCCTTCTTTTAGGTTAAAGGTCTCCCTTTTTATATGAGGGACAATTCCTCTAGCAAAAGATTTCAGCTTCTTGCCAGTTTTGGAAGAGTTCCGGGAACTGCAACAAGTTTTGCATTCCAGTGTTTGTGGTCATCCTTAAACCACCTCTTTTTTCCAACATTTCAAATAGTTGATTTAGCCCAAGTGTTGTCATGCATACTTTGCAGATTTGTATTACAACTCTTTTCTTGGACTGTAGCTCGTATTTTCTGACAAGGGGGATGTTGAACACCCAATCCCATGGTGGAATGCGAAAAGTCACAATGGAGTCCAAGTGACTAAATATGAAACCAAGAGTCACAATGGCCACCTGAGTAAATCAAAGGATTTTGTATAAATGGAAAATAAGAAAGCCTCATGCTTATCCTTCATTGTGCTGAGCTCCCTGTGTGTGTGTGCTCATCTTCTTCTCATACACCATGTGTGCTTCAACATGGTGTTTAACACAAACCCTTCTCAAGCCCGAGCATGAGAGAAGCATGCACTCATATTTCTCTCATCTTCTAGCTAGCTATGTTCTTATGAAGATTATAATGAAGTATTTCACTTGTGAAGGGAGATTCTCCCGAGTTTATGCATACCACATCCGACTGTTGATGCACTTCACAAGAACCAAGAAACTCAATCTTCCTTACTTCTTGTGCAAAAGTATTGAGAAAATGGCCTCCTCTGTCCAGAAGAAGCCTCCATCATAGCAAGTAGCTTCTCTATTCCATCATTCTCTGATTAAAATCATCATCCTTCACCAGCTGGAGAAGAAAGAGGTTTCTTGGGATGTTTTCATTAGTCACTTGGATTTCTCCACTATCCCTCCGATCCATACATCCCCCACACCGCCTACTCATCGCCCCTCACCTTCCTCTAGCAAACCTACTCCTAGAAAGCTCAGATTCACTATAGAATAGTCAAAAAATCATGGAGAAGGAGAGGTAAGTGGACAGCAAGAAGAGGAGGGACATGAATAGGAAGAAAGTGATGAGGAGCAGCATCATGACAGTGGTGATGAGGAGCAGCATCATAACAGTGGTGAAGGAAAACAACAGCAAGAGAAAGAAGAGTAGAGTGCTGAATATCAGCAATTCAGTGAGGAAGGACAGTAGTTTGGGCAGCATTTTGAGCAGTAGCTTGAACCACAAAATGAACAAGAAATTGAAGCACAGCAGCAGCATGATTTTGGTGATCAAGGGCAGCAGGAATTGGAGACAAAGCAGCATCATGACATTGAAGAGCAGGGGCAGCCTAAAGAAGACACACAGCAGTCTCATCATGATGCACAACACCCTCCTCAAGATACACAGCAGCCTCAAGAGGATAGGAAAATTCAATAAGGTGACAAACAAGATGAAAAAGGCAAAGCAATCATGCCTTCCTCTCCCGAAAAGGTTAAGCCCAAGACAACAAGGAAGAAAGTGCCCAAGGTTGTCACTCCAAATGTGACAAGAACTCTCCGGAGCAAAAGAAAGTTGCCAAAGAAGCCTATCACTAACTTGCCTAGAAGGAAAAGCACAAGACTAGCCTTCAAAGGAAAAGGAAAAGGCAAGGTAGGAGAAGGTCATGAGCATGGAGGTGCATTGGTTGTCATCCCAATCCAAAGTGACGACAGTGATAATGAGGCCCGGATTCTAGAAAACCTTCTAATCCATAGAGAGGGCCAAATTGATGCATTGGAGAATGACCTTCATCGGGCAAAGAACTTCAATCATTTCTTGGAGATCCAAAATAGGCAAATGAGTGTCCATATGGCTGTTTATGAGACACGAGAAATCAAGTACAAGAAAGAAGTTGCTAAAGCCCAAGCAAGGATAGATGAGCTTGTAGGTGATTCTGATGAAAGTGAAGAAGAGGACCAGCCTAGGTGAAAGAAGCCTAGAACCATAGGGCTTAAAAGAGCCCTTGAAAAGCAAAAGGAAGAAGAACAAGCCTTTCTTCAATCCACTCCTCTCACTGCACTACTTGAGCAAGAGATTGAAAGCAATAAGGAGGCATGGCTTGAAAGAGCCAATAACCATTTGGAGAGGAAGCTTGAGAAGGAAAACAGGGATTTAGAGTTGCAAAGGAGAATGACAAAGCATTATCAAAAGCTAAATCAGTTTGCCCGACGCAAGTTAAAGGTCACCCAAGAGAAGCTAAAGGAGGCTAAAGGAAAGTGCCCGGCACGAAAAGAGAAGAAGGACATATCAGGACTTGAAATTTTGGCTTCAGTTTCAGAGCATGTTGCTAAGGACCCTTGAGGGTCATGCACACCGATTTTGGGCACATTTTGAAAATTTTTGGTTTTTTGGCATTTTTGAGTTTTTGGTCAAAACTCATGAAATTCGCCATTTCATTTTAGGGATTCGTCAAGGGATGAGAATGGTATCATTGGATGCCATAATTTCATGAGCTCACCCTCAGCAATTTTCAGGACATTTGGAGATCGTTTGCTTCCCCGAAATGGCGAAAAATTCTCGCTTTTTGCACACTCTGCCCGGTCTATGAGCATACTGTAATTTTCTGGCTTTTTACACACAGGTTCAGTTTTGGAGAACTTCTAGGTATCAGATTGAGAAAATTTCAGTTTTTCCGGAAAGTAGACACTCATATCTTTCCAACGAGCTATCATGAGCCTCATTTTGACATCGGGAAGGCTGCCAAATGTTTTCGGAAAGTCAGGAGACCTTTTGCTGATATAAATTTTGAATATTTTTGTAATTTTTGAACCTCTAAAATCTGCTTTTTCCAAATGTGCGTTCAGCTATTTTTGCACATGAAAAATGATGCAAAGTCAATATATTTCCCATTTTTAGCATTTTTTAGATATTTTATGAGATATTTTTGTGCCTTGGGCTTTGCAAAGCCTCAAGGACAAGTTTAGATATTTTGATTAGGCCAATGAGGATGCAAGTTGAACCATGAGGTTTTCCTCACTTGAGGCTATATATTCCAAAGGTTTTCATTACAAAAAAGGCTGCACTTGAGAAGAGAAGCAATATATGGTCATATAAGCTTTGGAAGAAATACTTGTCTTATGCTTTTGGATTGCCTCTTGGATGCTCTTGGATGAATGAAGAAGGATTGTTGTTGGATTCCATGACTTGGTAGAATGGTATAGTGTCTCTTGCTTTGTTGTTTTCTTCTAGTTTACATTCATGAATACATGTTTCTTGCTTGCTATAGATCAATAGAGAAAAAAATTGAGATATGCCCTTGGAGGCACCTCAAATTTCCTGTTTCTTCATAGCTTTCATGTTTTCCTCTTCCTTAGTTACATTAAAGAATTCTTAACTGCTCTTTAATAACTTGAGGATATTGTTGCTTGTTTCATTCATAGTTCTATGCATGCTAAGTATGATTTACGGTACGCCCTACTTACCTATGGCTAGTTATAGTTCCATCCATGAAATTTATCTTTGACTGATTAGATTATCATTTTGTTTGAACCAAGGAGGCCTAGTTTCAATCTAGCCCTTTGCCTAAAACTATGAAAATCTTGTTGTTCAAAGTGCCCAATAACTTGAAGTACTGTGTTTAGGCGTTCCGACATAGTAAATTAAGTTGTTTGTCTTTCTTAAGTGTTTTCCCCGAATTCTGATAGCCATTTGCAAAAGTTAGAGGGTCATATACTTCTATGCTTGGCTTTAATGTTCATTTCTATGTATTGATTAGCTTATAGTTACATTTTTCATGATTAATGGTTTTCCCTACCATGTTTATGTTATATATTGAACTAGTTATGCTTGAAACTCTTTGTTTTTCACAAACTTGATGTCCATTTACTCCATTTTTCCCAAAGATCCTTTCTACCTTGAATCAAATCGGCCCTTCAACAGCCTTGTATCACCGTCTGATACCTTTCTTGACCTTTTCGACTCCATAGCCCAGTTGATCTGACATATTTTTACCTATCTTATATCTTTGATTAGTTTCATCCCTCACAACCTAAAAAAACCAAAACCAAAAAACTTACTTCATAACTAGCCTAAAATTAGAACATAATAAGCAAACACACAGACATCCCTTACACATATAGAGAGAGTCCTCTCTGAGTCCAGGAAGGCTAGGTCCTTGGCCTCCAAAGCTTGGTTTGATGTTACACTGTCATTTGGCTTGCCAATCAGCCAAATCACGGGAACCTAACATAATGGCGATCACGTGACTCGAAATGAACAAAATTAGATTCTGACCAAGACCGAATAATATTCGATTGACTTATCCCACCAAGGCACAACATGGCTATCACTCATGACTTTGAACCAAACATCCTAGGTATCCCTTAGAAATTCTCAAAATCCCAGTCAAACTTAGAAGAGTAGAATCTGGTTGTCTCACCATCCTAGCAAAATGATGACTCAACTGTAGGACACTCTTACAAACCTTAGGACTATATAAAAAAAAAATCAGAAAAACCCCAAAAAAACTCCTTTAGATTGGTTTTTGTCAATATTGGTGGTGGACCATACACACATATCTCAAAACAACCAAGTTCCACCTGGTGACTCCACTAGCCTCCAGTAGACCTTACTATTTTACTGAACTCTAGGTTACTATCCGATCAACCTATCCCATCGCTCACTAACATAGCGGGAGATGGTGGGACACTGAGTACATGACAGTCTAGCAAACTCTTATAGACTCTTTAGTCCTTTAGATACTTAAACAAGCAAGCAGTCCATAGGCTCATTTAGAGTAAACTCTTTTTGTTCTCACCACCCTAGCAAAGTGTTGAAACAAGTTTAGAATACTTTAACAAACCATAAGATGCGCATAAGAACTCAGAAAAATCTTAAAAAAACATTTCCAGATTAGTTATTGGTGGTGGACCATAGCTATATCTTCACAAAAGCAACCAAGTTCCACCTGGAGACTCCACTAATCCATCCCTTTTATTTTTGACCATCCTTCACCTTAGTAGAACTTTAGAGAGGCCATCCATCCAAAATATTCACCAATATCAACCTCTCTAAACTCTAGATCCGAAATCTGGCTTCACGAAGAATCAACACCAAATCCCATCCAGACCCAAATCCCCCTATCATAGTAGATGACCCAGAGAAGATTTTGTGGCAAGTTTCCGAAACTGACAATCTAGCTACTGATAGGTCCATCCGTAAAACAAGATCAGTACCTGAACATCTTATTACCTTGCCAGATTCCTCTTTTGATTTAGAATCAACAAGAACTCTTTTCAGAAGCAAGTCACATAGTAAGATAAACTTTGATGATCTTGAACCCCTAGACCCACCACAGAGTCCTAGTAGAGAAGCCTCACCTTCCACACCCCCCGACTTTCAGCTTCTCCATCACTTTGGCTCATACCATCCCAGATCTGCTCAAAACCAGGTCATTAGTCCAAGTACATCTGCCACACCTATCCGAACCACTACTGTTCAAACCACCTCAGCCCATCCCACAAGCCCTCATCTTGTACATCATCCATTAGCTCCCGTCATGGCAGCTTGGTACGCACCTTTGGTGTTCCCACTACCTTTGGCTCCTCTCCCAAATAAATATCAAGACAAAATCCCACACTTTACCGGAGAAGACACTGCCATAGCTCAACATCATATAAGTAGGATTAGCGATGCTTTTGAATACCTGGAAGTACAAGACGAGACTGTTAGAATGAGAATATTCGCCCAAATCCTGGGTGGGGAACCCAAAACATGGTTCAAAAGCTTGCCTCCAAACAACATCCACAACATCCCAGAACTATGTCAAGTCTTCAGAAACAGGTGGGAAGTCCGAAAGAACCCTATTCAAATCCTGTCAGAATATAACAACCTAAAACGGGAAAATGGGGAAAGTGTCCAGGCTTACTGCACTAGGTTCAACAGTGTGTATAACTCCCTCCCACCTCATTTCAAACCCCCACTTGGTTTAGCCTTGGCAAAATTCCCCGAGGGTTTTGATCTAGACATGACATATCATCTGAGAGACAAAGATCCCCCTACCTTAGAAGAAATGCAACAAATAGCCATAAAAGCAGATGCCAACTTAGCAGAAAAAAGGGCTAGGACTAGATCAGAAAGAAAGGTCACATATAAAGATGAGGTCTCCACTTCATCTCCTTCCCTAGATCCTAGAATATATGACTTAGTCAAAACCATGGCCAAAATGTGGGAAAGGATAGATGAAAAGGCTCCTGTAAGAGACAACCAGCCAAACCCTCCAAACAGAAACCGAAACCAAAATTTTAGGAGGGAGCAGCCTCAAAACAGACCAAGGGAAAATGACCAACAAATTAGGCCACCATTTAATGAAAATTATGTGGAAGAAGATGATAGGGATACAGAACCCATTGATGAAAGTCATTTGAACCTCATAGGGTCTGATAATGAGAGTGAGGTGTATCTCACGGAAGAAGAACAATCATTCTTCTCTCCAAATCAGGACGAAACCAACTATGAAGATCCCGACGATCCTGCCATAGACTTCTAGAATGCCATAATAGAAGCTCACAGGCAGTATGACCTTAGAAGCAGAAAAAATCAAGATAAATCCAAGAAAAATAGCTCAGACACTGCTAAAACCACTGATACCATCCTTAAGAAAGCAGTCAACAACAACAAAATCATAGTTGGGAAAAATGAACAAAACAAGGATAGAATTACCCAAACTAACCCTGATTCAGATACTCCTAGTACTTCCACAAAGATTCCCGAAGTGGCTATGGCGAACAAAATCCTGAAACAGACCCAACAACCTCAGAAAATAGAGAAGGTCATGGTTGAAAAAGCTGAAACAAACATGTCCAAACTTCAGCTGCCTTTTAGCTTTGAGGGCGAGATCGCCAAGATTAAGATCACCATGCCTCTTACCGAGCTGATCACCCAAAACTCTTACAAGTCCCAAGTGTTGAAAGTCCTAAATATGGGAAGTGATGCCAACACCCTTAATCTAGCTAATGACACCCCTGAAGTGTTGTTTGGTCCGAAAGTAGAAGGAAAATTCCAAGAGGGAGCTACTCTTCCCTTTTACATCAGTTTAAATATCCACGACCAAATCCTTCTCAATGCCATGCTAGACTCCGGTGCCTCGCATAATCTTATGCCGAAGGTTGTAATGGAAAGACTAGGCCTGGAAATCACAAGACCATACAAAGACTTGTATTCATTCGATTCAAGTAGAGTCAAATGCCTAGGTTTGATCAAAGACCTTTGTTTTAGTCTGGCCCAAATACCTACGAAACATCTAATCATGGACATAGTAGTGGCAGACATTCCCCCCAAGTATGGAATGCTTCTATCCAGATCTTGGGGAGCCAAGCTCCAAGGGAACATTCAACTGGATATGTCTTTCGCCACCATTCCTGTGTTTGACCAAACAAGAATACTCTATTGAGAGTCACACATGAAATACATGATTAGTAGCCAAGAGAGACCAGATAATATTCCAATGTATTCCGTGCATTCCAACCTGAACTCTTTTATTCTCTATACTAACGAGGACATTGAAGAACAATTAGAAGAAACTGAGGCAAACTTAGACCCACCACATCAGCTGCTCCTAGTTCTCTATGATGAACTAGATACTCAAAATTACCATGATCATAGGCAGCTGTGTCTTGAGGAAATTAGTATGTTCCTTTTGAAATAGGAATTGAGCAAGAAGCACAAACCCTCATGTACTATCAAGCGAATTTCTCAAACCTCGGTCAAACATCAACAGTAACCTTCGGAAAATTTTTCCAGATAAAGGCTTTAGAAGACTTACACATCATAAACCTGTTTGGAACCCGGGAGCAAGGGAGTTTAAATTTTCTACCATACCTCAAGGATTTACCATCATATAACTCTTCCACTGCAAATGAAACTTTGACTGTAGCCATGGCAGCTCAAAACATAGAAAAAATGCCTGATAAACTTCTTATGAGCAAGGATGATAGTTGCAGTCCAAGCATACCTGAGTTACTAAAATTGGCCCATATTCTGTCTTTTCATAAAAAACTTAGAAATGCTAGAATCAACAATCTCTTGTAGAATACCAATTCATACAGGGAAAACAGGGGAAAACACTGTGCCACTACTATTTCTTCAAGAAACAACTTCGACAAGAGAAAATATAACAATCTGAACAAATCTATAATAATCAGAGAGAAAATAGCTGGTCATAGGGTCTGTTTTGATTTTAGGAATACTACTGTATATCCCTATAACAAAAATTTTGTCCTTTCTACCCAAGACCATGATATACCGATGAAAAGTGCTTTTAATCATATGTTTTTGCAAGATGATGTTTCAGGTTATAGTCAAAAGATTCCCTTGCAAAGCAGACAACTTAAAGACTTTTTTCAGTATGCTGGAGGTAGTTCTAGTTTCAGACTCCAAATTGAAAAACCACCGGATATCAGAAATATGCCCATGAAAGCCATGTTTCCAGTCCTAAATTTCTGCATTTTTGCATACCTTGATGATGTCATTATTTATTTCAAGAATGACCAAGAGTATATGCATTACTTGAGGAAGATGTATAGTAAGGAAAGGAGTGGAAATCAGATATACAAAGAGGTACAGCAGGAAGATACCAGTTTGTTCAGAGATTCTTGCATGAATCCCTATGTCATGTTAGAGAGAGAAAAATTTCCAGATTTCTCTTTTCAGGA
Organism: Pinus albicaulis; assembly: GCA_034641835.2. Classification (NCBI taxonomy): domain Eukaryota; kingdom Viridiplantae; phylum Streptophyta; class Pinopsida; order Pinales; family Pinaceae; genus Pinus; species Pinus albicaulis. The sequence goes on along the minus strand of JAXQQM020073568.1, from coordinate 81,513 downwards.
GTTGAGTGGGCTGAGAGTGAGAGGAGGTCCTTACAAGGATAAGATGCTTAATTTTCGTCATTTCCAAGATTTCTGAGTTTGAATCACTTTCATTTATTGTATATACCATTGTTTAAAAAAAAAAAAATAGATAAACAGAAAAGTCAAAAACAATAGAAAATAGAAAAGAGGGCAGTTGAAAAATAGAAAAATGCCCCATGTTCCAAAAAATAGTCTTTCGGAAAGCGCGCAAGTCTAAATGCCGCTACTAGTACTCAAATGTCTTGTTCAGCTATCTAGCCTAATCATAGCCGAACATGTTTAAATTTATTTGCTGATAAGTTAGTGAGTGAAAGAGATGGTCAACATTGTGTAAGATTGACTTATCACAGAGAGTAGATTAGGAAAAGATTCTGGTTCCGCATGCCTAAAACATAACCAAAGAGAGAAGCGAGGGATGAAAAACACATTGTACATCTTAGCCCCGCTTTTCTAGATTTCCTTCTTGCAAAATAATATTTGTGTGCAGTTTATCCTTTAATGCCGCAAATACATGACAAATCAGACTGTTTAACCCTGATTTGATCATTTTGAATTTCATGTTTTAGATTAGAGAACAAAATCCTATCAAACAGTCTAATCTTGACAGTTGATCTAGTTTAGGTAGGGTAATGAAGGAGTTCATCAGTTTAATCTGAACTCCTGGAAGATATAAGTGTAGAAATAGATAGGTTCATTTTACGAAAAGAAAAAATATGCATTGTCAAAAGGCTGCTAGTTCAAATGCGCCAAAAAAATGAGAAAAAATGTTAGGAAAGATAGTGGGGTAGGTAGAAATATCATTGATGCTAATCATGTTGTCTCTTTTCAGAAGTAGCATCAAAGAAGGGTGAAATTTTGCGCCAATGGGTAAGGCATTGGTCTTCATAAGCCAAAGATCTGAAATTCTGGACACCTCCTGAATAGGAGCTGCCCTCCCCAAATGGAGCCACTGTTAGTCATCAATATTTTTTACTTGTTAGCGATGACTAGTTGTAACAACCTAGTTTTCTAATAGTCGATCTAAAATTTGTCAAATTTTCCGGCTGGGAAAACACCCATAAAACTTTTTTTCCCTCCTACCTTCCAGTCTGCCCATGAAGAGATGAAACCTCATTATCAAATCCTACCTAGCCTCAGCCATACTAGTCTGCCCACCAGCTCTAAAAAGACAATCCAAATATGTTCAAAAATCTCCCCTAAGTTAGGAAGTGGCGCTTTAAGGCATTTCACCCTTGGCAACCATCAAAGAGCCAAAAGACCTCCCACTCTGCTAATAAAGTTAGTCATAGCCCTAAGTCGCACCACTTATACACCCTTAAGTCTCAGCAATACATAGACCATAATCTAAAGCTGATTTTAGGTGTTTTACAGTGATTGATGGATTTTACAAGGACAAGAAACATATCAGCATCTCAGAAGACAATTCTTGGCTCCACATGAGAAGACAACTACTTCTCAATGTGATCTTGAGCCTGAGATGCATCTACAGGGCAAAGAGTTATTCATCAAACTCTTGCGACCTCATTCACAGCCTGAAAGGACAGTAGAAGAAAAAGAAACACTGTCAAGAGGCTATTGATAAGTCATGGCTAAAAAACCTCCTTCATTTATAAGCATAGGGTTAAGGCGCCTCCTTCATCTATAAGCAGAGGGCGATGGCAAAAGTTTGACTTGAAAAGTTGCAACTGACTATAAGACGTATTTGTTTTAATGAACAGTGAGACGGTGACACAGATTTTCTGAAGCAAAGTAATGATTGCAGGAAGAGGTAAAAGCATTAATGTTTTCAAGTTTGTTTGCTTGCCATCATGTGTAAGGAACCCTTGTCAAGCATGTTTATCAAACAATCTTCAGACATTTCACCAAGTAAAAGGCCTCCTTCATTCATAAGCAGAGGGCCAGGGCATTGACTGTTTTCAAAGTCTGATTGGTCAAAGATGCAGTGGAAAGAGACCAAGAAGGAAAGCAGGGGTACCACTGCAATCCAAGGAGGTCAAGCTCATCTCCTAACAGGTTTTCTCTCAAAGGACAGTCTGCAGCTCCAACAAAACAAAATTTGAAGAATGGTTGATGAAGTGAGTCATTGCACAGGCGAAAGAACTAATGATGATTATGTTTTAAAAGTACTAGTATCTCTACTCATAAAAAGGTGTCTGTCAAATATGCTTATCATAGTTGACAAAGGAACCTGAGCTCATTTCCCTCAAAAGGCAATTCAACTAAACTCAGTTGTTCATAATATGCAAAAAGGGGACTCGAGCATACTTTCAGGTTCTGGAGAGGATTTCAAAACAGATATTGGCATGTTCATTATAAAAAGGACAATGGTACCATATCAGTGCATTTTGAGTAAAGAGGGAGGTGTTAGAAACAACACCCTTTTTTGACAGAGAATGATAAAACATAGGTGAATGCCACTACAATTTTGCACTTATAATCAAGTTTAGTTTCACAGTGGGCATCATTCAACTCCAAAGCATTAAGAGCAACGTGTTAGTTTATGTTGAAAAAAGGGAAAAAGAATCTCTGTCAAAGTGTCAAAGAATACCCCTTGCAGCATGAAAAATCCTCTACAGGTGTCCTCTTTTCATAGCAAAGCACCAGAAGTATTAAAAGGTTATTGAGATGGCAGTTTACCTTTTTCCTCAGCAAAGGGCATTGCAAACAGGTATACAAGCTCATGAAAGGCAAGAAAAACTTTTGACATACTTTCAGATTCTGGAGAGAGTTTCAAAACAGATATAAACTTGTTCATCATAAAAATGCCAAAGGGACCATATCAATACATTTAGAGTAAAAAGAGGTCATGGCATGTGGCAAAGGTTCTGAATAGGTTGCTCTTCAGAAAAGGGGTGAAATTAATAAGAATTCCTCTCCTTTGTTCAAAATTCAAATCTACAACCTCATCCCTGTTTCATATCCTTGAAACCAAAGCTGGATCAGTTCAGAAATCTGAGGATAAGTTAATGTTTCTAGGGTTGGGTGACCTTTTGTAAAAAAGATATGCGCTTACAGCATACAACAAACTTGTTATCCATAGCCAAAAGGGAGTTCTCGCTTATCAACAAATGGTCTTTACCATTATAGCACATATCCAAAAGCAAAGTATCGGGTTATCTTTTGATGAAGTTTCAAATTTGAAATTAAAATCAAAGTTTTTTCAAAACTGTTGAATAAACCCTCTCCAAATCAAATGTTAAAGAACCATTTGATTTTTGCCTTCCAAAAGGTCAAGTACCGTGGCACATTCATTTTTGCAAACATCCAAAGCACGAACAAAGCCCCTTTGCTGCCATCGAGATCAGAGAAAAGTGTTTGAGCAAAAAATCACAGGTTTTAGGGCTTTTTGAACTGCGTGGCGCACCTGTAGATGCGCGCGGCGCGCTCAGAGACAAAAATACACAAGTGTATAACTACCGCGTGGCGCGCCTGTGCACTTGGGTCCTGTTGGCCCGACAGGTGACCCGACACCAGTTTTTGCGCGACACTCTTTCTTCTAAATGCGTCGTGCATATGTTTGGCCTCCAACACACCTTCAAATCACCTATGAAGCTGCTCAAACGTGTCAAAACGCCTTTCATCGAGTTGTAGAGGTATTTTCATGTACTCCCCTTGGTTTTCAAAATTGCTAAAGTGTTGTAAGGGATTAAAAAACCATAGTTTGAGTTTATGGTAGAAAATGAAATTTGTTGTTTCATATTGGCTAGAGGTGAAGCTTTAAAAAGGATTGAGTTTGCATTAGTGTGAATAGCCATGAAACTGCCCTCAAACTGTGATGAAGAAAGGAGAAACAAGGGGTTGTGAAAAAATAACACTGTAGGTCTATGTTCCAAAAAAAACAGTAGCCATCCTATAAGCATTTTTCAAAAGGTTTCCTCTGTGGGTTTAAAGGAAATGCAGTGTTCGTGACCTGGCCATCCCTTAAAGCATAGTCAATGAGCAAAGCTCCCATTACAGTTGGAGGGTGCGTGGCTAAAACCGGGATGAAAAACAGTAGGTCAGTTTGCAAAAACAGTGATCATTAAATGAGCTTTTGTGACCTTCCAAAGGTATCCTCTATTTGATAAAGAGACAAAGGTGGTGTTGTGACCTTCCATTCCATAAAGTGTCATCAGTAAATGAAGCCACCCTTGCATTCGGAGATGTTTTTATCAAAACTGGTATGAAGGGACAGTAGAGAATAAAGAAGGAAGTTTTTGGTGAGAGGAGTTTCTTATGGTTTGAATGATACAAGATTGTTTGTGACATCATAAAAACACAGTAAAGGCAGTATTCATGAACAAGGATCTCACACCAAAGAAGAGCATTTTCACACTATATTTGAAATCATTTGTTGCTTACAGCAAATTGACAGACTAGGACAGAGTGTTGTTTAAAGAAGGCATTTCAAAGATTTTAAGGCAGTGTGGTGTTTCAAAAGTGCATCTAGCCCAAGATGTCGCCCAGGCAAGATAGCAGAAGTGGGTTACACAAGAGATATGAGCCAATTTCTATCGAGGAAGTCAATGCACACCCATCTATCCTATTCAATTTTCATGAGGTGGGGTGTTTGGATTTCTGCCAAAGGGTACAAGAAGTCAAAATTTTATCTCCTTTAACACATTTGTGCACCTTGAGGTTTAAAGACAGACATTTTCAAGTGGCAGGCCTTGATTTCAAGTTCTCCCCGAGGTCTGTATCCAAGGCCACTAAAATCCCATACATTGGCGAGAAATGGTTCAAGCAAGCCTATTTTAGACTTTTTAGACTTGAATGACTACAAACCCTTCCTCAAGCCCGAGCACAGAGAAGCATGCCCTGCTATTTTTCCTTTCTCTCATCTTCTCGCCAGCTATGCTCCTCTTATGAAGATCATAATGAAGTATTTCACTTGTGAAGGGAGATTCTCCCGAGTTTATGCGTACCACATCCAACTGTTAATGAACTTCACAAGAACCAAGCAGCTCAATATTCCTTACTTCTTGTACAAAAGCATTGAGAAAATGACCTCCTCAGTCCAGAAAAAGCCTCCATCACAGCAAGTAGCTTCTCTATTCCATCATTCCCTGATTAAAATCATCATCCTTCACCATTTGGAGAAGAAATAAGTTCCTTGGGATGTTTTCATTAGTCACCCTGACTTCACCACTATCCCTCCAATCCATACATCCCCCACATCGCCTACTCTTCGCCCCTCCCCTTCCTCTAGCAAACCCACTCCTAGAAGGCTCAGATTCACTACAGAACAGTCAAGACAGCATGGAGGAGGAGAGGTAAGTGGACAACAAGAAGAGGAGGGACATGAACAGGCAGAAAAAGATGAGGAACAGCAGGAAGAAAGTGATGAAGGGCAGCAACATGATAGTGATGAAGGTGAGCAGTAGCAAGAGCAAGAAGAGGAGAGTGCTGATCAGCAGAAACTCAATGGTGATGAATAGAAGGAACAAGTGGAAGGGCAACAGTTGGAGCAGCAGCTTGAACCACAAAATGAACAGGAACTTGAAACACAGCAACAACATGATGTTGGTGAACAGAAGCAACAGTTTGAGCAACATGATGTTGAGGGCCAGCAGCAGTCTCCTCATGACAAATAGCAATCCCCTCATGATGCATCACAACTTCCTCAAGATACATAGCAGCCTCAAGAGGAAAGGCAAATTCAAGAAGGTGACAAGCAAGATGACAAAGGAAAAGCAATCATGCCTTCCTCTCCCGAAAAGGCTAAGCCCAAGACAGCAAGGAAGAAAATTCCCAAGGTTGTCACTTCAAATGTGACAAGAACTCTCCGGAGTAAAAGAAAGTTTCCAAAGGAGCCTATCACTGACTTGCTTAGGAGGAAGAGCGCAAGACTAGCCTTCAAGGGCAAAGGAAAAGGCAAGGTAGGAGAAAGTCAAGAGCATGGAGGTGCATTGGGTGTCATCCCAATCCAAAGTGATGACAGTGATAATGAGGCCCGCATTCTAGAAAACCTTCTAATCCATAGAGAGGGCCAAATTGATGCATTAGAGAATGAACTTCATCGGGAAAAGAAATTCAGTCATTTATTAGAGATCCAAAATAGGAAAATGAGTGTGCATATGGCTGTCTATGAGGCGCGAGAAATCAAGTACAAGAAGGAGGCCGCCAAAGCCCAAGTAAGGATAGAGGTGCTCATAGGTGATTTTGATGAAGATGAATAAGATGACCAACCTAGGGGAAAGAAGCCTAGAACCATAGGGCTTAAAAGAGCCCTTGAAAAGAAAAAGGAAGAGGAACAAGCCCTTCTTCAATCCACTCCCCTCACTGCACTACTTGAGCAAGAGATTGAAAGCAATAAGGAGGCATGGCTAGAAAAAGCCAATAAACATTTGGAGATGAAGCTTGAGAAGGCAAACAGGGACTTAGAGCTACAAAGGAAGATGAAAAAACATTATCAAAAGCTAAATCAGTTTGCCCGGCGCAAGTTAGAGGCCACTCAAGAGAAACTAAAGGAAGTGCCCGGCACGGAAAGAGAAGAAGGACACATCAGCACTTGAAATTTTGGCTTCAGTTTTGGAGCATGTTGCCAAGGACCCTTGAGGGTCATGCACACCAATTTTGGGCACCTTTTTGACAATTTTTGGTTTTTTGGCATTTTTGAGTTTTTGGTCAAAACTCATGAAATTTGCCATTTCACTTTGGGGATTCATCAAAGGAGGAGAATGGTATCGTTGGATGCCATAATTTCATGAGCACACCCTTAGTGATTTTCAGGACATTTGGAGATCATTTTCTCCCCCAAAATGGCGAAAAAAACTCGCTTTTTGCACACTCTGCCCGGTCTATCAGCAGATTGTAATTTTCTGGTTTTTTATTCACAGGTGCATATTTGGAGGACTTCCAGGCATCAGATCTGGAAAATTTCAGTTTTTCCAGAAAGTAGACACTCATAGCTTTCCAACGAGCTATCATCAGGCTCGTTTCGACGTCGGGAAGGCTGCCAAATGTTTCTGGAAAGTCAGGGGACCTTTTGCTGATATAAATTTTGAATATTTTTGTAATTTTTGAACCTCTAAAAACTGATTTTTCCAAATGTGCGTTTAGCTATTTTTGCACATGGAAAATAGTGCAAAGTCAATTTAATTACCTTTTAGCATTTTTAGATATTTTATGAGATATTTTGTGCCTTAGGCTTTGCAAAGCCTCAAGGACAAGTTAGATATTTTGATTAGGCAATGAGGATGGCAGTTGAACCATGAGGTTTTCCTCCTTGAGCCTAATTCCAAAGGTTTTCATTGTAAACAGGCTGAACTTGAGAAGAAGCAATATATGGTCATATAAGCTTTGGAAGAAATACTTGTCTTATGCTTTTGGATTGCCTCTTGGATGCTCTTGGATGAATGAAGAAGGATTTTTGTTGTATTCCATGACTTGGTAGAATGGTATAGTGTCTCTTGCTTTGTTGTTGTCTTCCAATTTTCATTCATGAATACATGTTTCTTGCTTGCTATAGATCAGTAGAGAAAAAATTTGAGAGATGCCCTTGGAGGCACCTCAAATTTCCTGTTTCTTCATAGCTTTCATGTTTTCCTCTTCCTTAGTTACATTAAAGAATTCTTAACTTCTCTTTAATAACTTGAGGATATCGTTATTTGTTTCATTCATAGTTCTATACATGCTAAGTATGACTTACGGTATGCCCTGCTTCCCTATGGCTAGCTATAGTTCCATCCATGAGATTTCTCTTTGACTGATTAGATTATCATCTTGCTGAATGAAGGAGGCCTAGTTTCGATCTAGCCCTTTGCCGAAAACTATGCAAATCTTGTTGTTAAAAGTGCCCAATAGCTTGAAGTACTGTGTTTAGGTGTTCTGGCATAGTAAGTTAAGTTGTTTGTCTTTCTTAAGTGTGTTCCCCAAAGTCATTAGCCATTTCCCAAAGTTAGAGGGTCTTATACTTCTATGCATGGCTTGAATGTTTATCTCTATGTATTGATTAGCTTGTAGTTACATTTTGCATGATTAATGGTTTGCGCTACCATGTTTATGTTATCTATTGAACTAGTTATGCTTGAAACTCTTTGTTTTTCACAAACTTGATGTCAAATTACTCCATTTTTCCCAAAGATCCTTCCTACCTCGAATCAAATCGGCCCTTCAATAGCCTTGTATCACCGCCTAATAGCTTTCTTGACCTTTTCGACCCCATAGCCCAGTTGATCTGACATCTTTTTACCTATCTCGTATCTTTGATTAGCTTCATCCCTCACAACTTAAAAAACCAAAACCAAAAAACTTACTTCATAACTAGCCTAAAATCAGAACACAATAAGCAAACACACATATATCCCTTACACATATAGAGAGCCCTCTGCGAGTCCGGAAAGCTAGGTCCTTGGACTCCAAAGCTTGGTTTGATGTTTACCTTTGTCATTTTGCTTGCCAATCGGCAAATCACGGGACCCTAACGAGTCACCAGGCCAACTTATTATTTATCCCTCTGACATAGTCTACTTCGGATCTGCGATATTTCTATAGGAGGGTTACTTGAGGTTGGATTGGCACCTCATCACAGAGAGTTGGTTTCTAGTGAAAGGGATTTTCCTTTCATTGGAATATCTCTTAGAGGAGGCTATTCTATTGATCATATCATATCGGCCACACTTTCTAGATCTATATTTTGCAATGGATATTTAGCCCTAGCCTTAGGACCTAGATCCCCATCTTGTACGTGGTGTTTTGCGAAAACCCTTAGGGGGTTCCTCAAAGGAGGTTTTATAGCGCTCGGATCTTTGGTAGATCTATCTTTTGAGGCACATATCAGCATTAGATCTTATGTATGTCCATTTTCTGTAGCAGTGACTTAAAAATAGAATTTTAACAGTCTTCTAGTCTTTATATATAGTAGCAACACCTATTTTTGAGGGATTTTTTCCTTTGGAGGCTTGTTATATCTTATTGTACATCTTATGGCCCATTATTTACGTATATTTTTCTATTTTTATAACATATGAAATGTATCCATATTGGCCTCTTGCTTTTATATGATGATTTGCATTATTGTTCCAGCATTTTGCACTATATTCCTGCTTTTCCCATTTGGGAATATTATACCCCATCTCTCGAGAGCTAATAGAGTTGTCGAATACTTAATAAGGTATGTCATTGACCAAGAGAATTTCATCATTCATGACCAGGAATTGAAGATAGAAGTCTCTCATTATTTACTTATTGATAGGATTTTCACAGAGGGGAGATATAATTCAATTAAAGGTACCCATCCATCTAAGAGAGTATGGGCATGTTGCTAGAGAGAGCCTATCGTGGAGCAAGGAATGCCATGGAGCAAGGAAAGCACACAAGAGCGGTAAACTAGACATCCAGACAGTGCTCGACTTACCTTTGAGGGTAGTGTTGTATACCATTATTTGAGCTGCCGGATCTCACGCTCCCCATGAAGCCACAAAGACTCAATTCCAATCAGCCATAGATTGCATGTCTCCGAGAAAATTCAATTGGGGAAGTGATGACAACCAAATTGAAACATCACTTGACTAAGTGTAAAAATCGTGCTCAAGCTGAACAAAGCTACAAACAAGAGAGAAATGAGACCACAAGTCCACAGACAATCAAAAATTTAAAATGAAAAATAAGAGACAACAGGCATTGACATCCACAGTATGGTGGCCAACTTGTTGTGAAGGAAAATCCCCTTTGTAGACAGAGGCGATTCCTCTAGCCCTAGGGTGGGTCTAGCAATAAGGGAACATGTTGGTTTCTAAATTCCTAGTTTATAAACGAAATGTGGATTGGAATAGATGTCCTACCTCATTCCAACGCTCTTGATGTAGTACGTTGCAGTGATCCCTTGATATTTTTCCTTGAAGCCTTGCGCTGCATTGGTGGTGGTATTCACACATCTGCACAAAGATCAAGAAAACACTAAAACCATACAAGCATAAATATTCATTTATGACTATCTAACTAGTCAAGGAGAGTCAAAAAATTTGAATATTAACATAGAAAAATATGGAACTAGAAATCAGTCATGTAATATTAATGTATAAAAGGGAGTTTACAACCTGCACCTTGACACTGTAGACCTCCTTTGATTGGTTCAGTCGGGCACGTCTCCAAAGCATTCGCTCATAAATTGACTCAAAGAGGCGAAAGGTTCAAACTCTCTCTCACAACTATGGAATATTCTCTGTTATCTTCTGCACACCAACTCTTGGTCTATTCTAGCTAGAAGAATTAATCGGATGAAGAAGAATTTATAGGAGTACAGGGAGAGCTTTGGGATCCACTTATGGTGGAGGAAATTTCTATCCCTTCGGGAAGTTTCATTTTTGTAGGAACTAGAAGGCCAAAGGGAAAAACTCAACCACATCCAATCAAACAAACATCCATGATTCTGCTCGCAAATCTATTAGATCTTAGAAGCTTCATTTCCATATTAAAAAACCTTCCAAAATTAGCTCGGCACAGGGGCTCTTCTGAGTCAAAATGACCATGGCGCGACACCTAGTTCAAATCTGGCCATTCGCACGAGGACATCACTACACCACAAGACTGACCCAAAATTTCATGTTTTTAAGGGTCAACTTCAGGAATGGTCCAAAAATATTTTATTCATGGTATGTTAAGGGATGTAATGACATTCATTATGATGTGTGAGAATATACACGGGTCACTATGATGGTCCTCCAGTATTCGTAATAGGGAATGTATGGACGGTGACAGAATTTTGTGTAACAAGGGTCATCAGGGAGCATTCTTGTGGAGGAATGATTGCTTATGTAGGTGAATGACATGAAGATGTTTGTGTTCTTACAAGGAAAAAATTGGGAAGAGTATCCTAGACAAATGTACTAGGTCAATATCATGTGGATATGGACTAATATTATATGTGTGTACTTGTTTATGTTATGGACATGTAATGTTAAGGTATACATCAACGAAATTAAATCAATGTACTTTGTGTCAAGTTGGAACATGCATGAATGATGGAAATACACTAGAAGCAAGGTTTCATGGTAGAGTCAATGTGTGGTCTATGAATGTGAAGCATTACTGTTGTGTATAAGTTGTAGATGTTGTAGTTATGATGTTGTTTACATTCGGTTTTGTGTATATATGATACTGTGTATATGTTTTTTATTTAGTGTTATGTACAAATGGTGTTGTATATATGAAATACTATATACTAATAGTGTTGTGTACATGTTTTTTATCCAATGTTATGTGTAGGTGTTGTTGTGTACATGTTATTTATCCAATGCTATGTATAGATGGTGTTGTGTATATGTTTTTTATGCAGTTGGTATATATGGTTCTATGTACATGTTGGATATATGGTGTTATGTGCATGATTGCACATGTGGTGTTGTGTGCATGTCCTGATTTGTACATGTTGTTCACGTGGTGATGTGTGCAGGTGGTGTTATGTAAATGCCATGCATGTGGTGATGTGTACATGTCATGCATTTTGTGCATGTGGTTTTGTCTATAAGTGGTGTTGTGTACACGTTATGCAGGTGGCGGGGTGTACATGTGGAATTACTTATATGTTGACCAAGTGGTGCTAGTTACATATGGTACTGACATGTTTTACAAGTGGTATTGTTGTACATATGGTAGTGTGTACATGTTTTTCATGTTGTGTTGTGCACATGTGGTATTTTGTTCATGGTATACATGTTGTGTTCTCTACTTGCGGTACTATATGCGTACATTTCATAGTTGTGGTATCATGACATGTGTATTCATTATGTTGTGCTTTGTGTACATATACGTATCATATTGTACACCAGTTATAATATTACCAAATGGGAAAAGCAAGAATATAGTGCATAAAACTAGAAATAGCAGGGTAAATCAACACATCAACGATGGAGACCAATATGGAGCCATAACATTATGTATAAGAACAAAAAATTAGTACAAAATAGTGATGCATAAGTCATATGAAATGGGGAAACAAGCCTCCTGTAAACAATCACTCCCAAAAGTGAGATGCTGCTACAATAAAAAATGTCGTAGAGATACTACAACGAAGTCATAACATGCATAACTATAGGTGGAGATCATACAATGATACAAATAGAATAATATATGCCTCAATAAATGTTATAAAAATAGATCTAGACCCTATATCACCTTTCCAAGATAACCCAAGAGGGTTTCCAGAAAATGCACAAAATGTTCCAATGTAAGTTGCAACACTCGGAATGAAGGTATGCTAAAACAACAGAAATGAGAAGATATGGCTAAAGCTAATGTATAATCCTATATATCTTATCCAATAGATTCTCTGGATGAAAGGATGGCCCCTCCACTGGAGAAATCACCTCCCAAATCAGACACTGCAACCACCCCTAAAACTCCTCCCTAAAATAATGAAGATATGAATTGAAACTACATTGTAGGGGATAAATACTCCTTGGCCTAATGCCAAATATGTCAATAAATTCCAAGGGGCTTATTTATAGCCTCCTAATGGAAGGGAACCTTCCTCAACTGCAAAAATAGCTCATAAAACACCTAATAAAAACTTCCACTGTTGCACCCTGCAACACAACACAACTCTAAGCAGAAATTGTGTTGTTGAAGAAAGTTGAATCTTTGCCTAATTCATGAATGTGTAAATGTAGTGCAATACTCCTCCTAAAGGCTCCTTAAGGGAAGAGGTGGGATTCCCGCTCAGGAACACCCTATGCTAAACATCACTGCAATCTTGTCTAAAGAGCTAAAGAGAGAAACAAGTCTAAACAAACCATCAACAAAATAATAATCCAATCATCCCCTCAATGGCTTCCATCCTCTTCCTTATGTTCTTGGTGAGCTTCCTCACCTTTAGCGCCAGTCATTAAAGCCACTACTTCCATGCATGGAATGTCCCTCCAAAATTGCATTGTCCCTCAATCAATGCCACTCCTTACATACCAACACTCTTTGATTTGGTCAAGGTTGACCCAGTCTTCATGCTCCAACCCCTTTTCACACATAAGGGTCTTCAATACACCCTTTAGATGACCTCCTTTCACATTAGGAGTGTCTTTTATTCCTACTAAGTAGATTTATGGGTCTTCATACCCTCTTATTCCTCTAACTAAGAGAAAAATAAAAATTTAATATTCCAATTAGCTGTGTGCTAATTTTAGGAATATTACAGCCCTCCCCCCCCCCCCAAATGTTTCTTTTCCTCGAGAAAATGCAAGGATAGAACTAAACAGCCTCTCCTCTTCCTCTTGTAGCATCCTCATATCATAAGTTCCTCCAATGAAAAAGATGCCCTCTCATCAATTATTTCCCCTATTTGCTCCTCCAAAGTCTGTAAGTAAGCCTTTGGTGACAGATTCAAATGGCTCTCATCATGAAGTAGTGGGATATCCATGGAGGAAACTATATGTGGTCTAGAGGCCTTCTTGAGGCATGGAATCAGAAAATTATTGGGAACCTTTACTCCCATTTGAAGCTCCAAACCCCAAGCTATCATCCATAAAAAGTAAGTCACTCTCCAAAATGGTAACTCATGGAAAAATTATTCCACCTTTGGCTCCTACAATGTAGGTGGGTTGCATAATTAAACATGTTAGACCAAATGGTCTACCCCATGTTGTCTCTCTCTCTCCACTTATGGAAAGTGTAGAGTTGTTGTTGAATTTGGGATGTAACAATGTTTCCCTCAAGAGACAAAAGGACAATTGGATCTTCAAAGACCCCTCCTCTAGTATTATGACCCTTGCTAGCCCAAGCCATCCCATACAAAGTGAATAGCACATCATCACCATATGGCATCCAAATCAGAAATATATTGAGAATTATGCATAATGCTAGATGGTACCAATGGTTTTTCCATTGGATACAATGCAGTTTTTCTAATTGATTTTTCAGATCATCATGTGGCAAGTTGTCTTTCAACAAATTTCTAGTTTTGCATGTTTGCTCATCTACTAGGAACTAGTAAATGGCATTATATATCAGCTAATAATAACAAGAATAACACAACACTTGCCTAATGCCCCCCAAGAAATGGCTTCCTCCATCACTGATATTGGGTTTACAAAGACCATGAAGCCAAAATAGAAATTTTCCCTCTTTGTGGAGAAATGCATTGCACATATATGGTAAGAGAATGCAAATATTTTGTTAAGTGAACAATAAAACCAGAAATTAATTTCTTACCATACATTGTGAGTAGGCTGAAAGTGAGGTCCATGAATGAGCTCTCCCATGAGAATCTCCTCATAGTGGTATGAAAAATGAAGGGATGTATACTCCCATTGTAACACTCTATCAATACATACATACTCCCAAGTGACAACATTGTTGGCCTTAGTGATAAGGCTCTTGCAACCCCATGACTCCATTCCTTGACATGCCACATGCCAAATTCATCCACCTTGATGCTGCTATAAGTGGTATATTCCTTCCTATGTGGAAGCACCTCCTAATTATTAAAAAATAAGGAGTAGCCCCTTTGCACCATGATTGTGCCCCCATCTACTCCTATAATATCATGCAGCATGGTAGAAAATTATCCCATACTCTCCCAAGAGAAACCAAAGAAACAATGGCTCTTTCTACCTCCTCACATCCCCATCATATAGACCATGGAGTGAAAACATGATGATTGACATGAAAAATGTCACATCACCCCAATGAAACCTAACTCCTTGTTGCCATATAATGCAAATGTCATGCCAAGTCCCAACCAATATCATACCATTTGGAATAGGATATGTCACATGCTCACCAAACTATTTGAAGAGTAACCGGCGCAACCTTGCCTCATGTTACCCTGTCTCATAGATCTGCAAGTGGCTCACCAGCCTCTTTCTCATCAACATCACCCATACAACCAATGGTGAGTGTCTAATGCCATGCTCTACATGTGTATTCCTCCAATGGAGAATAACATCCTCCCAAATCAAATCAATATCTCTACACTTCATGGGATCTTGAAGTGCATCCTCCTGGAGATCTCCATATGAAGACCACTCATCAATGAAATCCATGTTGAATCCATAAGGATCCAAGTATATTGAAGGAAAAATCATCTCATTGAGCTGTGAAGTGCTCATCAAGAAGGATCCATCATAATAATGGGAGATAAGATGTCTCTCATCAAACATCTTCCTATCCCTCGCTAAATATATAGAATGGCCATTGTAATGCTCCAATAATGTTTGGGCCCCCAACTCATCAGTGCTGCTCCATGATAGCACTACTAATCTCCATGATGGTGTATCTGCTATCTCACGCTCATGTTCAATGCTGAACATATAGTTCTGCACTGAATTTTTTAGGACAATGCTCATCCTATCCTGCAAAAATATACACTCCAACCCCAAGAGTTGTGTGAAGCTCAACAATGACATACTAGGATGAATGTATATTTCCTCCTTGATTCTGTCAAGGGTCCTTTGTGCAGTGATAGTCTGCTGCTCCAAATCAGCAGTGTGTTTTGATCCTAGGTCCTACGATGGCATATCCCCACTACCCTCCATGTGATGTGCTGAGATAACAGAAAGTGGAAACATTTACATACCTTGATTTTTCTTGGGAACATCTTGTACTACTAAAAGGGTTCCTCCCACTGGTGTGATGACTTCCCCAACCACTAGTGATGATGGCTGCACCGGCGCTGACATAAGTCTCCTCCTCCTCAAGCATCTCCAAAATAGTGCATGGGCCTCTAATTGTCAAGAGATCAAGACCACCTTCAAAAGGTGCAAGTGTTCTTTCTCCTGATGCAAGTGCTCCTACAACAAGTGGTGGTGAAGGTTTCTTCTCCTTTGATTTCTTCATATCAAGCTCCTTGATCAACCTTTGAGTAAAATCTGCATATGAAGTCACTTTTTCATCACTCAAACGACTGAACCACCAAATGTTTGCTTCATCGTCAAGGTGTAGCACTACAATATCAACAACTTCTTTCTCTACTACTAGATATAGCAGGAAGAATGCATCCAAATTCATTCCCGAAGCCCTTTTTAAGCATGTGTATGGCCCATAAAATGTATAAAATAGAAATATATTGTGCTTCCTTCCTCTATTTCTGCAAGGTCTACTTTCTTCTTTGAGCTGAATGAACTGTGGGAGAGTTAGATCATCCTTAAAAGCTCTTGATTGAGATTTTTATTCTACAAGATACCCACTTAGAATCTCATGATCTAAGTGTCCTCCATCTCCATGCCTTTTGTCTTCTTCTGAAAAATAAAAGAGCATAGTGTATTGCTTTGGAGCTCTATGCAATACTGGTTTTCTCTCCTGCTGATAGGAAGTGCATGGTCCTTCCTTATTTTGAAACCCTATTTTGGTTTCATTTTTTTTCTCCACTTTTCTTTTCTTGACCTCCTTGGTGAGGTCACTCTTATATCCAAAAAGAAATGAGATAAAAATCATCCCTTCCATCATTCTCATATCTTTCTCCTTCTTCTTATTCTCCTGATAGCATAATGGCTAAGATCCATAGGCTGAGCCAAGATTATGCTCTGATACCACTGTAATATTCCCAAATGGGAAAAGCAGGAATATAGTGCATAAAATTGGAAATAGCAAGGTAAATAAACAAATAAAAAATGGATACAAATATGGAGCCATAACATTATGTATAAGAACAACAACTTTGTACAAAATAGTGAGGAACAAGTCATATGAAATGAGGAAACAAGCCTCCCATAAACAATCACTCCAAAAAGTGAGATGCTAATACAATAAAAAATGTCGGAGAGTTGCTACAGCACAGTCATAACATGAATAAATACATTTGGATATCATACAATGATACAAATATAATAATATATGCCTAAATAAATGTTATGCAAATAGATCTAAGCCCTATATCACCTTTCCAAGATAACCCAAGAGGGTTACCGGAAAATGCACACAACGTGCCAATGTAAGCTACAACCATAGGTCCGAAGGTATGATACAAAAAAAAAAATGGGAAGATATGGCTGAAGCTAATGTAGAATCATATAGCTCTTCTCCAATAGATTCTCTGGATGAAAGGATGGCTCCTCCACTGAAGAAATCACCTCCCAAATCAGACACTGCAACCACCCCTGCAACTCCTCCTTAAAATAATGGAGAGCTAGACTGAAAATATGTTGTAGGGGATAAATACTCCTTGGGTTGATGCCAAATATGTCAATAAAGCCCAAGGGGCTTATTTTCTGGCCTCCCAATTGAAGGAAACCTTCCTCCACTGCAAAACTACGTTATAAAACACCCAATGAAAACCTCCACTACTGTAGCCTGCAACGCAACACAACTCTAAGTAGAAACTGCAATGTTGAAGAAATTTGAAGCTTAGCATGATGCCTGAATGTGGAAATGTAGTGCAATCCTCCTCCTAGAGGCTCCTCAATGGAAGAGGTGGGATTCCCACTCAGGAACACCCTGTGCTAAACACAACAATCTTAGCTAAACAGCTGAAGAGAGCAACAAGTCTAAACAGAACATCAACAAAATAATAATCTAATCATCCCCAAAGTGGCTGCCATCCTCTTCCTTATATTATTGGTGAGCTTCCTCAATTTGGACCCCACTCATTAAAGCCACTACTTCCATGCATGGAATCTCCCTCCAAAACTGCGATGTCCCTCAATGAATGCCAGTCCTTCCATACCAGCGTTGTTTGATTCGGTCAAGGTTGACCCAGTCTTCATGCTCCAAACTTTTCATGACAGGCCCTCAATCTCGTACCGTTAGATGACCTCCTTTCACATTAGGAGTGTCTTTATTCATACTATGATATTAATGGGTCACCATACCCTATTCTAACTAAGAGAAAAATCAAAATTTAATATTCGACCATTTGTGTTAATTTAGAAATATTAAACCAAGTCTTAGTGGTGGCATTTTTACTTTTTGTACACCATGAATGTATATGTATTGTGTTGATGTACACCGTATTTAGATGTATGCATTGTGTCGTATGTCGTGTGTAGGTGTATGTATTCTCTTTTGTGTCATAGTTGTATGTTTTGTGTTGGATGGCACGTGTAGACAAAATGTTCAGTGTGTTTTACACCATGTGTGCGTATATGGAGTGTACATTGTGTGTATTGTATGTGATTGTGTATGTGATTAAGAGAAGAAGGAAGTGTGCTTAACAAGAGGAAACTAATTTGGTGTGTGTGCTAAATAACAATGAAGTCATAAGTAAGGAACCTTGTAAGGATAGTACCAATATTTTATTTCAACTTTATTATGCATGTGATCTATGATTTTAACTTATGATGGCTACATGAGATATATGATTATGGGTAATGATTTCATGTGATTCATTTATGATGGAGTTGTTTTTAGCTAACCAAATGTGATATTTTGATACAGGATGATTTAATGAAACAATTAGTTTGACTTGTTGTGACATGAAGTAAACAGGACTGTAGGGGTACCTTGTTGATGAGCTATCACTAAGGTATGATTTGAAGTTATTTCAATTTATTTTGAATATAATGGATATTATGTGATTGGTACAGGAAAGCATGCAATTCCCAGTTTGGGATGGTTGAAACCGATTGCAAGAATTAGCAGCAACAGTAAAGGAATTGAAACAAGCAGTGGTATGCTAGTAAATCATTTCACGAGGAGGGCCATTGTATGACACTAGTACCCAATTATGTTTATTGATTTCCATGAGCATGTTATAACTGATATGATGCTTTTGAGGCAGCTATATTCCTTGGTTTTTGTATCTTCTGATGCGATGAAGCATTGCTAAGGGATGGATCACCCAGGATAGGGTATGTTGGGGAGCTTCGAAGGTGAGTGACTGCACAGAAGGGGTTGACCACATTTCCCAAAGGAATATGTAGCAGGGAAGGGAAGGGCAGGGATGGATTTGTTCTGATCATTAGCATTTCTAGATGGAATCATATTCATATTTATAGTATTCCATAGAACAATGAGATGGTAGCTATTCAGTGAGAGGACAAGTGGTACCGAATTGTAGCATTGGACATTGGATGCAGCTTTGATTTTGAAGTGGATTTCAGAATTCATGGGAAGGAGGTGAATCCTGGTACTAATTTTGAGGGTGGAGGCATGAGCCTCTGGATTCCCTTGTTTCAGATGCATACATTGTATCCTTTTATTTACTAGTTGAAAAAATGTACATCTGTGGATATGTGTATATTTTTGTAAATAATCTATCCAGCTAGATTTATAAATCTCCATGAACAATATGTTTATTTTTTGGTTGAATTAAATGTGTACAAGTATATGTCGATGTCATTGTAAATATTGCAACAAGTCATGTTATAAATGTTAGTGTGAATTCTAATCACAAACATACGAAAAAAGCTCACTTTAGCTGTGCATAAAAAACAACCCTAACATCATATGTGGTTGTCAATTTACTTATATTTGTAGTAGGTGATCAGAATAAATGTTACAAAAATATAGATCTATGTAGTTAAAGACATTAAACAGAAAAAATAAACAAGAGTTGCTCCATACATCTAATAGACAAGAAAATATTTTATAAATAATGTTTTGTATTATGACACTTGGGAAGAGAACATAGAAAGATGTTACTAGTCCCACTTAATGGGATGGGTTCTTGTATGTCCTCAGTGCTTCAGGTCTAAGATCTATCTCCCTTGATGGTGTAGAAAACCCAGACAAAATTGAACTCAAAGAGAGCTCACAAGCAAAAGTAGAAAAAATATGACAATCATGGAGGATCAAAGTCAGACCAAGAGCATAGATCAAAAGGTGATCAAAAGGTAACAAAAGATAGTGAATGAATGGAAAACCCTTGTATTTATAACAAAATATTGAGTTAGTCAAGATATTGGTGAATAATTAAAATATTCTTAACCAAATCTAGATCCAACTAACTTGAAATATTTTAATTTTTTTTGGACGGAAAAGGAATATAGAATTGGTTAAATCCATTTATTTAGAAATAATAGATAAATAAATGATTTATTTATTATTTCAAGGATGAGGTTAAGGAATAATTAAATAAATAACTATTTATTCAATTATTTAAAAATGATTTAGTCAAATTTAACAAGGAATACTATTAAATAATGATTTAGATAATTATTCCTAGAAAAGAATAAGATAAATAATGATTTACCTAATTAATTATCCTTTTTTGGGTCAAATATGACCATGAATATTAATTAAATATTTTTTTAGTTAATTATTCCTAGAGGAAAATCAAACAAATAAGGAATTATTTAATTATTCCTCAAGGGATTTCATGTTTAGACCAGCAATAACTTAATAAAATATGGGTTATAAAATTATTTCAGTTAGTGAAAGAAATTTTATTGTGGTAAAATTGGTCTTACATGTTGTACTTTAGTCCATCTAATATTAATAGGTTATATGACCAAAATTTGGTGTAACATATTCCCCCCAGTGTGCGAGCGTTAGGAGCTAATCATATGACCGAAGTACGTTGTAAGAACCCAACCACTAGACACCGAAGGGGAGTCAGAGAGAGAAAAATATAAGACAGACATAAGCGAGAGAGGAAAAGACCCTGAGGAGGTGAGACTTACAGGTGTGAAAAGTCTCTTTTATGAGTGAGTACCTTATCTGAATGAGGTGGGGGAAGCATACATATGCCTGTCGAGATGAAAAAGTAAAAAGAATAATGGTGCACCCAACAAGCATGGGAGTGACCTATATAGAACATGCTGGCATAAATATGGGTCCAATAAAAAACATAATGGATCCCACATACATGCTATGCTTGGGACAATATCCAAGACTTGTACAATAATATTTGAGTACATGAGATATAATAACAACCAAAGAGGCCTTGTAAAATAGGAAAGAGCTTTGAAAATCTGAATCATACATGCAAACTAAAAATGCGTTGAAGGCGACTAAGGTCAGAAACATAAAATATGTAGAGTTGCATCCAAGGCCGTAGTAAAGAGGCCATTTGAGTATGTGGGGGGCTACCTGAAGGGTCACCCCCTCATGAGGTCTGGAACATCTCACACACACCCAGGAATCACCGGTACAATCTGCTACATCATAGAACCATCATGTATATGGATCTTGATCATGCCATAAGGAGTTGGAACTGAGACACAATCAAGTCAAGGGGCAATAAAGGATCCCTTTGCTTGATTCGAGGTCCAAAAAAAGAGTGGAAGATGGAACCAAGGTACACTACTGTCTAGACATGTCTTCTGAAATGAATAAGTTGATGTCGACAGAAGGAGATCCGCCATAGATGAGGCAATAAGGAATCCTCAACTAAGGCATGAGGGATAATATTAGAGCAACTGATAGACTGACATCGGGGATGATGGTGGAATTGGGGGTACTGAGTATTAGGCTGATGACTTCCGTTGTTAGAGCATAAATGGCATGGATGACCTGGCATCTACTGACTTGACTCCAGAGGAGATACGGGACAGTATGACTCGGGCCCAAAATGTGTGACACGAGGGAGGTACAATGAAATGAACGATGGAAGACTGTGATGGGAAATAAAAGGGACTTGGGACCGACTCCATGGATGCGATGATGACTCAACTCAGATGCTCTAAAAGAGGGTGACTCGATGATGCTGCCACAAAAAACAGGGCCGGTAGGGACCATAAAAACATGAGTAAAAGATGGATACTCATGACAAAAATTGGCACAAGCCTCAACAAGTATGAAGGAAAAGTGGTACCCCAAGTACAAGTGTTGTAATTGAAGAAATTCGATTTTTAGAAGCTGTGAAGTGACCCTTCTTGGAAAAAGGGCTTCCGGGTGAAGTATCAAATCAACAAAAATTAAAGGACACCCATTTGAGTGCTTGGTGCGAGCTTTCGAACAGTGCCGACAGTTTGTCAAACCGAGCTACGATTTGTCAAACCAAGCTACGGTTTGGTCATAATTGGCGAAAGAAAAATCTGGGGTTTTTCTTTTAATAAGGAAATTTCCCTCCAATTTGGTTCATTCAAAAGTGTAGTTGTGGTGAATGTAGAGAGAAGAAAATGCCCTAACTCTTGCATCGATCGCAGTGGAAAAAACGACCGTTGGAATTGAGTTCTGTCAGTTGCAAGCAAGAGGCCTAACCATACTCTTTGAATTTAGTGTATTAAAGTTTCTAATTAGGCACCTAGAGATTATGAACAACCTCTACTCATCCTCACAATCAACTCATACGTTTTGGGGTGTTTTCTACGACTTGGGTAGCAGGTATTGGGCAGAAAGCTACAACCTATCCCAAGAAATGGCCTAAAAAGTGTGACCTATCAGAGAAAGGGGTTTTAGTGTTGTTTTTGGCTAAGAGCTGGGATTTTATGGCTATGATGTATTATTTCCTTTCTATATCCTGGAAAACATGATGGTTTTGTGCAGGTATGGCAGAGTTGAGGATCAACTGGAGACAGAGGGACCTAGATACATTATGTTTTGAGATTGCAGAAGATCATATAGTCCACACCGCATTGGCCAGGTTTTCGGTCCTTAAATTTGTGGAGAAACCATTGATGAGGGTAGGAGAGCCCTTTCTAGCCAGGATAGTCAGCTATTGGGACTCGGATCATGAGATATTTATAGTGTAGGTGTTGGAAAAAATATAGCAAGATGATGGAGCTTAGTGAATGAAGTCGCCTTCACTAAGTGGGCCCGCAGGCAAATTCTGGCGCAAAGTCTATTTTTAGACTATGTCTATTTTTAGACATATGGAGCATGGTCCAGGGGTTGCAGTATGTTATTCTTTGAGTATTGGTCATGTTGGTAAAAATAGATGGACCTCTATTTTTTGGACCTATAGGTCGAAGTCTATTTTTAGACTGCCTATCCTAAAAATAGGGAAGTCAAATATTATTTACCCTTAATAATATTTGGACTCTAAACTTCAGTTTACTCTCTTGGAGCACTTCAGTTCGAGCTACAGAAGTGGCTCATGCATCCGACAGAGGAATTACGCTATTCCTAGGGGTTTGGTGAGCTCATGCATGGTTGACTTCAGTTAGGACTTCAGTGGCAGAAGTTTGGTGGAGTTGATGAGACAGTTGGTGGAGTTGTGTTCGGCTTAACTTAGTTGAACTAGTTGAGATTAGTTTAACTAGCTAATCAACTAGTAATGAGTGGAGTGAATTAAATATTATTTAATTCATTAATTAGTAACTCATTATTCAACTCAAGAACACATCAGTTCACTACAGTGCATGGACAGTTCAGTGGAGACCAGTGGAAGAGGTAGATGAAAGGGTGAGTACAGATATCAGTTGGGACATCAGTTGTGCATGAGATTTGCACCACACTTGGAGGCAATTGCCAATGATGATTGCGCTGTCAAGCCAAGGAGATTCGAACCTTGGATCTCTATTTAGACAAGCCTTGATTGCGCAATAGAGGCAGGCAATTAGTGGATGTGTTTTGAACCTGTGACTTGTTCAAAACCAAGCTAGTTTGTGTGTAACTTCATGAGATAGTACTGAGTACTTGTGAGGAGTATTGTACTGAGTTTGTTACATGATTTCTCCATTATAATATACACAATAGTTGCGGGGTTTTCAGCTATAAGCTTTCCCCATACATACTGTGTTAATGTGTATGATGATTTGATGTGTTATCGCTTGATTTTATTTCCGCATGTGTGATGATCTGAGTTGAGTTGAGAGGAAGAGATTATGTGTTGTGTATGAAGTTCAAATAGTATGTGACCAGGATAGTCTCGGTGGATAATTAATCATTATTCAGCAAATTTCTACATGGTATCGGAGCTATTGAAGCAGAGATTGATCATCACAATGATTACAAACTTATTTCGGTAGACAGAGTCTGCATGCGGGCCAGGTAGCCTCTGGATCCATCCTTTCCTTTGAAAGGTGATATATCCAGTAAACGCCCCTGCAGTCGATCTCTGTGCTAGAAATAATTTGTTCTCACAGATCAAGAGTGGTTGAGCTTTGAGTTGGAATTCGAATTTTGCAGCAGTTTTGTTTTCTTGGTGCCGGAGTTGAAAATGTCTTTCAACGGTTTGCGACTCGAATATGCTCTTGAAGGCAGTTCGAATTATGTTGCATGGAAGGATCGCATGGAGGCAGTATTAGAAGATAATGGTCTGAAGGAGTTCATAGATATGGATGTCCAAAAGCCCACTGATCCTGCTGAAGTCGAAGCATGGAAAAAGAAGATGGCGAAGTGTCGAAGGATCCTGTTGGAGGGCGTCAAGGATCATATTGTATCCAGCCTGCATGGAAAGGCTTCTCCATATTTAATGTGGAAAGCTTTGACGGATCTATTCCATAGTAAGAGCGACCAAAGGAAGCTGGCGCTCAAAGATAAGCTCAGGAACATCAAGATGGAGAAAGGTGACAGTATCGCCAAATACCTCACGAAGTTGACTCAATGCAGAGATGAGCTGGGAAGTGTGGGGGTGACCGTCGAAGATGAGGACATGGTCGACCTGGCTCTCCTTGGTCTTCCGAAGGCTTGGCACTCATATCAAGATAGTGTCAATGGTCGGGAGAAGCTGCCGGGATGGGAGCGCCTTTGGGCGGATCTCATGCAGGAGGAGATAAGGAGGACTACTTGAGATGGATCTTCATCAAAGGGAGTTGATGAAGAAAATTGCGCTTTGGTTGCTAAAGCAAAGAAGGGGAAGGGTAAGAAAACTTCTCATTCTGGTGCAAAGGGCAAGAAGCAGGATATGGCGAAAGTGAAGTGTTTTCACTGCCATGATCATGGACATTATGCTACCAATTGTCCGAAGAAGAAGAAAAACAAGCAAGCGGGAAGATCTGCAGATGGAGAAGCTTTGGCTTCACAGTTCGAGCTTGACTTTTCACTGATCGCATGCTTGGTTTCAAGTGTGTTGGGATTGGTGTGGTTCTTGGACAGCGGTGCGTCATTTCATATGACGGGAGATTGGGATTTGTTCTCAGATCTGGAGGACAAAGATTTGGGTGTGCACATCGAGATGGGTGATGATGGTAGATACAGTGTGACTGGTATCGGTACCATATCCTTTCAGAGGGAATCTGGTAAACCCTTTGTACTGAAGGATTTCATGCATGTACCTGGATTGAAGAAGAACTTGATCTCTGTGGCGATGTTGGAGGATAAGGGGTATGATGTGGTCTTCAGCGAAGGAAAAGCCTTCCTGCGCAGTAAGACTACTGGAGAGACCCGAAAGATAGGGGTTCGAACCAAGAACCTTTATCAGTTGCAAGTAGATGGCTGCACAGCAATGGCATGCAAGGCGGGAGAAGTGGTGAGCCGGGATGATGAGGGCGAACTGTGGCACAGGAGATTGGGCCACCTTCACCATGGAGCTTTGAAGATCCTGCAGCAGATTTCTACTGGGCTTCCTAAGGGCACTCTTGCGCAGTCAGATTAGTGCAAGGGGTGTACTTTAGGGAAGTATGTGAAAGCCACCTTTCACGAGAAGGATAGTCGCGCCACGACGATCCTTGAGAGAGTTCACACACACGTGTGTGGTCCTTTCTCAGTTGCTTCGACAGCAAAGCACAGGTATTATGTGATCTTTGTTGATGATTTCTCTCGAAAGTGCTGGATCTTCTTCATGTAGAAGAAGAGCGATACATTCGTGAAGTTCTGTGAGTTTAAAGCACTGGTCGAGAAGGAGTCGGGGAAGAAGGTGATTGCTCTAAGGAGTGATAACGGTGGTGAATTCATCTCGGCTGAATTCAAGGAGTTCTGCAGCGCAGAAGGGATTCAAAGAGAGCTCATCGCACCCCATAACCCACAGTAGAACGGGGTGGCTGAGCGGAAGAACAGAACGATCGTGGGTGCTGCACGGGCGATGTTGCATGATCAGGGCCTACCCCTTCACTTGTGGGCTGAGGCATGCAATACAACAGTTTATGTGCAGAACCGTTGTCCTCACAAGGTTCTTGGCATGAGTACACCAGAGGAGGCTTATTCTGGCAAGAGGCCTGATATTTCCCATTTGCGGATTTTTGGTTCTCCTGTCTACATGCATGTGACAAAGGATGCAAGAAGGAAGCTGGATCCGACCGCAGAGGTTGGAATATTTGTGGGGTACACTGATACACCTCACAACTATCGGGTGTATTTGTCAGACAGTCGAAAGACTGTTGTGCAACGGGATATCAAGTTTCAGGAGGAGAAATCCATGCAGTGTTCGCTTGAGAGGGAGCTACACTTGCATGTAGATGAGGAGCTGTTAGTTCCTAAGGAGGAGCTTCCGGATGTGGATCAGCCACAAGAGGAGGTTCAGGAGGTGGAAGAAACCACCCAAGCAGCGCCAACCATCAGAGGGCGCATGCGCACTACAGAAGCTGAGCGACTGGCTCGGGATGCAGAGAAGGTTGTAGGACCACCTACAGCACAGTGCAGACAGAGACAGTCACCGGATCGGTACACTGGATACATGGCTCTTGTGAGTCAATGTATTGTGACGGAGCCATCCTCTTTTGAGGAAGCTGTGGAGGAACCCGCATGGGTTGATGCCATGATCGAAGAATATGATTCGATCATCAGGAACAATGCATGGGAGATTGTCCCAAGACCGGTTGGGAAATCAGTTGTAGGTTCGCGATGGATCTACAAGGTGAAGCAGGCGGCTGACGGGAATGTGGAGAAGTACAAGGCGAGATTTGTCGCCCGTGGCTTCTCACAGATCGAGGGGATTGACTATGAGGAGACTTTTGCACCTGTCGCAAGGTACTCTTTCATACGGACGATCCTTGCTCTCTCAGCGCAGATGGGGTGGCACATTCATCAGATGGATGTGAAGACTGCGTTCCTCAATGGAGTTATTGAGGAAGAGGTGTACATAGAGCAGCCTGAAGGTTTTGAGATCTTCAGAAGTGAGTCGCATGTGTGCCGACTCAAGAGAGCACTGTATGGGCTGAAGCAAGCACCTCGTGCTTGGTACACTCGGATAGACAGCTACTTCACCGGGCTTGGATTCTCCAAGAGTGAGGCGGATCCAAACCTGTACCAGATTGTGGTGGAGGGGAAGCTGTTGATCATCGTACCGTATGTAGATGATCTGATTTTGACTGGCGATGAGCAGTTGATACTTTCATGCAAGGAGGATCTTGCACGAGAGTTTGAGATGAAGGACTTGGGCATCCTTCATTATTTCCCGGGATTGGAGATTTGGCAGCGCAGTGGAGGACTGTTTGTTTCTCAGGGCAAGTATGCCCGGGAGATTCTGGAGAGGTTCAACATGCAAGGCTGCAAGCCTGTTGACACTCCTCTTCCTGGTGGTTGGAGGAAGGAGGACGCTACTTCAGCGGAGGTAGTGGATGCCACTGTCTATCGACAGTTGGTGGGGTCGCTTATGTATCTGGTCAATACACGACCCGATATATGCTATGCTATTAACCAGCTTTCGCAAGCTATGGTTAAGCCTACCAAGCTCTTTTGGAAGGCAGGCAAGCATGTATTGCGTTATATTAGTGGCACATCGGGATATGGTCTATGGTACAGACAAGAGGATGGAGCGAAGCTTTCTGGCTTCACTGATGCAGATTGGGCAGGGAGCCCAACGGACCGTAAGAGCACATCTGGAGGAGTTTTTAGCATTGGGTCGACAGCAGTTTCCTGGTACAGCAGGAAGCAGAGATCTGTGGCACTCAGTTCAGCAGAGGCCGAGTACATGGCAGCTAGCTTGGCTGCATGCGAGGCTATTTGGATGAGGAAGATCCTCGTTGGATTGTTCAGGTTGCATTTGGAGCCTACAATGATTTACTGTGATAACCAGAGTTGCATTAAACTCTCGGCTAATCCAGTATTTCATGATAGGTCCAAACACATCGACATCAGGTACCATCATATTAGAGATTGTGTTCAGCGGAGAATCATGATGCTTTCATATGTTCCCATGGAGGATCAGGATGCCGACATCCTGACGAAGGCGCTCACCAGGAGCAAGTTCGAATTCCACAGAGGCAGGATAGGGATTGCAGATAATCCATATCTTGCTGAGAGGGAGTGTTGAGAATGCAGCAAGATGATGGAGCTTAGTGAAATGAAGTCGCTTTCACTAAGTGGGCCCGCAGGCAAATTCTGGCGCAAAGTCTATTTTTAGACTATGTCTATTTTTAGACATATGGAGCATGGTCCGGGGATTGCAGTATGTTATTCTTGGAGTATTGGTCATGTTGGTAAAAATAGATGGACCTATATTTTTGGACCTATAGGTCGAAGTCTATTTTTAGACCGCCTATCCTAAAAATAGGGAAGTCAAATATTATTTACCCTTAATAATATCTGGACTCTAAACTTCAGTTTACTCTCTTGGAGCACTTCAGTTCGAGCCTTGGAAGTGGCTCATGCATCTGACAGAGGAATTACGCTATTCCTAGGGGTTTGGTGAGCTCATGCATGGTTGACTTCGCTAGGACTTCAGTGGCAGAAGTTTGGTGGAGTTAATGAGACAGATGGTGGAGTTGTGTTCGGTTTAACTTAGTTGAACTAGTTGAGATTAGTTTAACTAGCTAATCAACTAGTAATGGGTGGAGTGAATTAAATATTATTTAATTCATTAATTAGTAACTCATTATTCAACTCAAGAACACATCAGTTCACTACAGTGCATGGACAGTTCAGTGGAGACCAGTGAAAGAGGTAGATGAAAGGGTGAGTACAGCTATCAGTTGTGACATCAGTTGTGCATGAGATTTGCACCACACTTGGAGGAAATTTCCAATGATGATTGCGCTGTCAAGCCAAGGATATTCGAACCTTGGATCTCTATTTAGACAAGCCTTGATTGCGCAATAGAGGCAGACAATTAGTGGATGTGTTTTGAACCTGTGACTTGTTCAAAACCAAGCTAGTTTGTGTGTAACTTCATGAGATAGTACTGAGTACTTGTGAGGAGTATTGTACTGAGTTTGTTACATGTTTTCTCCATTATAATATACACAATAGCTGTGTGGTTTTCAGCTATAAGCTTTCCCCATACATACTGTGTTAATGTGTATGCTGATTTGATGTGCTATCGCTTGTTTTATTTCCGCATGTGTGATGATCTGAGTGGAAGAGATTATGTGTTGCATATGAATTCGAATTGATATGTGATCAGGATAGTCTCGGTGGATAATTATTCATTATTTAGCAAATTTCTATAGTAGGAGCACCTGACTAGGCTTACAAAATAAAGATATATTTCCTGACCAGTCTCCCGGCACTGGGGATGGTGGGAAACACATAGCCAGAGTTACCGTGAGGGCTAAACATTATGGAATTTGTAGAGCGCAACTATCGACTGGGTGTCCATGTGAAAGGCATGTGGATACATATCAAAGATCTAGAGAGGCTAGAGGCTCGTGCTATGACCGAAACGGTGCTACAGATCTTAGAAAACCAAGTGCTCCACCACATCACTAGAGGGCAGATGATGTTGGTTGAGGGTGTATTGAGCGGGACCTACTATGGGTGGGCCCAAATGATGTTTTCTTCATTGATACGATGGTTGTAACTATGCAAGCAACAAGTGAACCGTGACTGTGCATATGGCACAATGCTTTGCTCGCTCTTCTTTGAGAAGATCCTGACACTTTGTCCTCATATAGAGATCCAGGATGGGGGCCCGCGAGAGCCCATGATGCACTGCTGGGGGTAGCTGCTGTGTAGAGGAGGAGGTGGGGTAGTTAGACATGTGTTCAGACTCAAGTTTTTTTAGCATTAGGATCAGATTCCATTATACATAGATGACTATTACTATAGTATGATGAACTATCATGGGGACCCAGACTCTCCACGTCCACTAGGTCGAGCATGGGGCCCATATGGTAAGTGAAAAGTTTCTTATATTTTATGGTGCATGTTAAAGTTTCAGAATATTGTATCTGGTAGTGATTACTTTACTTTTGGTATGTAGATATAGCATCAATGAAACCAACCAGGTATATGGGATGGAATGCATTGTCAGGAGCTGCAGAACCTAGTGGATCAAGGGTAATGCAAAATGAGGATGTAGTGGCCCTCTTGGAGGATGTCTGTCGCAAATGTGAGAATATGTTTACTAGATTTCCAGAGCGCGGTTTGCAGGACCTTGACGACCAATACATAGAGCCATGTATTGGTCTACCCTCAGATGGTGAGGAGTCATGCGGCGCATGGAGATGGCTGGACAGGGGGTGGATGATCTACGGGCTGCAGGAGCTGAGCCATTGGCCCAGGACCCTCTAGATAGTGATTAGATTTAGGGGCATGAGGTGCCCCCAGTTTTTTTTTTTTATAAAATTCTATGGGCATGTCATATGTATCAGAGTTAATGGAGTGCAAAACATTTTATATTTGGACGACAAATATTATGGATATTCATCGTTTTATGGTTTATTGTTATTTTCTTGTGTTAAAAGCGTGTGATAAATGCCAATCTAGAATATTTTTTGCAATGTTATCTACATAGTGATTATGGGCTCTAGGTACATGACTGAATGTAATGGTTTCAAATTCATGCATTAAGGGCTTCACTCGTAAAGATCTTCTAAAAAGAACAGGATAATGCACACGATAAACACCATTCAATAGCATGACAAGCAACAAAGAATCTAAATGAATATGAAGGTGAAGGATGCGACGGTCAAGGGCATTGGCTAAAAAACCTATCACTACATAATATTTGGCCTGGTTATTGATGGCAGTACCAATGCATACGCTGTTAGAGAGGACAATCGAATGCAAGGGGGTGAAAATGGCCCATGCTATCAAGGCTAGATTCTGGGAGTAGCAACTTGTAGCATCGTCATAGCCGATATATGATGTGGATAAGGGAACCATCCGAAAGGTGCAACAAGGACCCATATGAGAGGATGATGAATAATGCTGGCAACCTGAATGCAATGCAGAAATAAAACAAGCGCTGCTAGGGAGAATGTGATGGGTAGAATTTCTACACCTCGCACACTGAATAGTGGATGGTGTGGGGGAATTGTCTTGGAGAAAACTTGTGCGTAGGTTACGAAAGTCACCATAGACACGGATGGTGCCATTTTTCTTATGGGATGGATAGATAAAGTCAGGGGTTCTAAAAGCTTCCATAATGCCATCATCATAGTATAAAATGGGGTGACTGGTGCAAGGATAACCAAATGACGCGGCGAAGATACTTGACTCATCATCATGAGAAGTGAGGGTCACATGCGCATCATCACAGAGGGTGATAGAAGAATAAGTAGATGAAGAATCAACCGATGTTGAGCCCAAGGTGATCACTGAAGGGGGGTTAGGCGAAACAAAAGGGGATGCCCTAGAGGGGTATTTCACCATGGATCTCATAGATGAACACAGGTAGAGGATAGTGGTTAAAGGCTCCGTCATCTCTGCATTGGGAGGGGGTATGTCAATGGGATCAGATCTCTCTTCTGGTTCTATTGAAGCATAATGCACAAGTAATGGAGAGGCGGAATCATTATGCTCGGCCTCGTATTGGTGAACCACTTCCAAGGAGGTGTGGTAATCTATGAGGCGGGGATGAAGGTGAGTATCGTGGCTATGGAGATCACACAAAGCGCAAGGGTGATTTGTGTGCATAGTCCTGAGTTTCTTGACTGAATTTGGTAAAGTAACATGGACTTATGGGACATCAGATTCAAGAAACATGACATTGACCATGGGTTTGATACGAGACAATTCAAGACAATGATGGGTGGCATGACCGTCAACATCACACAAAGCGCATAGAGGTGTATGATTTTGAGGCTTGGGGGAGAAGGTGTTGTCTGGGTAGCCTTGTCCTTAGGTACCTTTTTGCGGGCTTTTCCCCCCTCACCCGATGCTTTCACAACAGTTGTAGATTCTTGTCGAGGTGGTTGAGGCATAGAAGCATCATTCTTGTTTTCTTTTAGATCATTCTTCATGTCTTCAATGTTGTCTTTAATTATTTCATCGATCTTAGCTTCCATGTCATCCATATTAGCTTCCATTCCATTATTCAAACCATCCATCTTGGCTTCCACAACCTTTTTCAAAACATCCATCTTAGCTTCCACGCCTTTCTTCAAAAATTCCATTTCATTTTTTGTTACTCTTTGTGAGAGAAAAATTTGTTGCACTTGGTCTTGTATTTTTGATATATCATGTTGCACTTCTTCCTCTTAATGAGTCATAGTAGAGCCTTCTGAGGGCATAATGGGTATTGAATTTTTTTAGGGGGCATTTTAGAACCCAATACTGATATCTATGCTGTAATATGCCCTTCAAATAACTTAAAACTAATTTTTCAAACAACACGAAAATTTGAAAAAAATATACACACCTTTTTCTTCTTTTGAGGAGCTCTATATTGAAACTTTTGTATCTCTCTAATTTAGGATACCTAAGATTTTATCTTCAACAATTTATTATAACTCTGAATCTACTTTCCTATGCCACAAGTCTGGCTTGATTTGGATTCTTCAAGACAATTTATGCCCAATATCCCACAATGACCTAATTATGGATTGGTTCGCTAGAAAAAAATTATACGGCATGCCACGTGTCACTATATCCTCCTTCGGTACTGAAATTGATACAAAGGAAAACAAATTCTGTGTACTTTTGGCCACTCTTTACAGAATTCCAATCTGATGCTCAGAGACAGATTAATGATTTTTTTCCCAACGTCGCCTCTTTCAGATGAAATTCGGGAGGATGCAAAAACCCTAACTTCCACAAATCATATCTCTAAAAATTTTGTGAATAAAGATCTAAATTTTTTAAAAGAAGTTCGCCATGATTTATTTTCAAATGGTTTTTTGTTTTATATTATGAACCTTCGTAGAAACAAAGTTCTAGCTAACATTCCACAATGACCTCTTTGAAGTAGCAAAGCCTTAGAATCCAAAGCTTTGATTCCAAATGTTATGAAACCAACTCACAAACTAGAATAAAATATAGATCAATGACTTAGGTATCACCCTCTTGGAGGGGGAAAATCCTTTACATTTCATAAATGGACAATTTTTTGAGGATACAAATGAAAAAACCTCCTTTATATATATAGGATTCCATGGGGTCCACAATATAATCCTGGCGGACCTAACAATGATAATCTAAGGGCACAACAATAACAATAGAGGGCTTTTATGGGGAACAATAATAATAATATGGGGACTACAACGGTACAACAATAATAATAAGGGGGCTATAGTAATAACAGTAAGGGACTACACTAGTAATATAGGGACCTAACATACTTCTATTAAGCGAGTGATTACATGGTGTTGACGATGCTATAAATATGTCAACCAAGGTGTCTCCCCAATGTGAAGTCCCAATTATCCCTCACACCATTTTGAGTAGGAGACCCATCCGTAATATCAGCATGGTCTCTAGTTATCTTAGAGATATTCCTTGTCTCTAACATTGAGCAAGAGAGACAAGTTCACACACACCTTCCGAAATCAAGGGGGGTGTCTCTAGTGAGTGTTCAATCACATGTGTGTGAAAGTTATTTCACTGTAGAGGGGAGGAAAAATGAGAATCTAAGAGAGAGGTAGTAGTACCATCATATTAGAGATGCACAAAAACAAGAAGGGTACGTACAACATCAAGTAGATTATTCCATAGAGATTTGAAGGTCATTGAAACCAATATGACAAGGAAGATATGTTTAATATCCAACTAAATAGTCCATAAGGATGCCTGAATGATATTAGAAATTACAACACTATCAATATGATAAGTACCAAAATAAACTAAATAGTTCAAATAATTTAGCATAGATGAAAGAAAACATGAATTACAAATATTCACAAAATAGTCTTACAAACATCAGTCAAATTTGGACCCATAGGAATATCAAAGATTTTCCAAAGATTCCTTCTCGATTTTGACTGGAATCTAGTTGCCTAGATGAAAAATATAATCACACCATCGCATTTATTGTGAAAAACTAAGAACAATGAGCATCAAGTCATCCTGGTTCTGAAAATGTCATTTTCAGGCCTTTATGGAATCTCAAAGATTCCTCAAAGATCCCACAAATATTCCTTCTATAGACTGACTGACATTTCACTACCCAAATGAATAAAATGATTACACCATCAGACACCTTGCAAAATACTGGTTCATTTGAGTATAAAATTGACATGATTATGACTCTGTCAAAAATCAAGTCCAAGTAATCTAAACGATTCCCCCAATATTCCTTTAGTCAGGGTTTCACTTCTTGGAACTATGTCCTCATTCCAAACTATCGCGGTTTTGCACCTCGATCTATGTACTCATGGTTCATTTTGTTTTGTTTCCTCCACTTGGTGTTTATATGTCATTGAGAGAATGGTAAAAATATGATCTTTAAATAAAAGGTTTTCAAAATATTTTACAAAGAAAGGCCTTGTGGTAGGCATAGGATCCAACCCCGTGCCCTCCACAACTAGGTGCATTGTTGGATTTTCTCTTAATTATTTTGGGCAGCGATTCTTTTTAAATTGGAAAGAAATATGGGTTTTTCCGATTAGCAAGATGAACCACCTGGTCGAGTGGGTTTGAATCTCGCAAGCTCTGTCGTCATGATTGTTTTGAAACGGTTGGTCATTAGCCCATATATATATATATATATATATATATATATATCAAAACTTTGTTTGTTGGTGGGTTGGGCGCACCACCCATTTTAAATTATTTTCAGTTTTATTTATAACAACCATAAAAAATTCGTCGACATCAAAAAAATTTAGGAGACAATTCTGCTTATTCCAGACACCGAAAACCATCGCCGCAAAGTGTTGAATCGTTGCCTCATTAGTTTTTTCCAAATTTAAAGGCTCCGCAAGATTTAGCTGAGTTACCAATTTAGTTGGTGCTCTGCTAACTTCAGCTAAGGGGCCTAGTCAACCAAAAATTGGACTAGCCATAACTTTCACATACATTTTTCGATTAAGTTGGTGTTTGCATTGTTGGAAATATTTTTATGAGATCGTCAATATGACCCTAGTTTCATTTCAATCCAATAAATTTTAATTTTGAGCTTTACCTAAGCTGTCTCTAATCTTTTTTCCTCTTTGTAGCCACCTGGATCATTCCTCCCCATTAAGGATTTTTTGGTCCACCAAAAGCATGGACACAATCTGAAATCTATTATACTCCCTTCTCTATACCAAATGTGTCCTTATAGGCCACATTTTCTTCTCCTTCACCTTTTTTCTTCAGAGCCATAAGTGATGAATTTACACTTTCAGCCTATGCAAACATATGGTACAATATTTGGAAAATACATGTTATCTTACATGACCAAACATGAAACAGTCAAACCCACACTTTCTAAGAGTTTAGAAACTTCTCTCTTTGTTCAAGTTTAAATCAATATCATAAAAGAAAACAATACCCCAGCTATCAACAAAAGGCCGAACACGTCATTAAGATTCTTTCATAACTGAAGGAAAACACATCCATCACTTTTACATTCATTTTGCAACATTTGATTTACAAAATGTGGTCATGTTCAAATATTTAAAATGATACCCATTTCTTACTCAAAAAAGTGAATGAGAGATCACCTCATAGCCACTTCTCTTGGTGATTTTCTTCAGTGGCATGTTCCTTTTCTGGTTCTTTTTGGTCCTCCTTCAGTTGCTGCTCTGAATGGAGATCCTAAAATGTAGCTCTCTAATGCCCATGATTGTTAAAATGGATTAAAAAATTCATATTGATCCAAACCTATTTTCCCTTCCTCCTACCCTGATGTGGAGAAGCGTTTACATGTGTTTTTTTTTCATTGCTTCTATTCTCTTCCAGCACTTAGAAACCACATGGTTATACAAGCCACAAAACTACATGTTTTCTATGCCATGATTTCTTCTCATAATTAAAAATATGCTTGTAATAAAAATGAACTTTATAACAATAATAATTCTTATACCTTGCTTTGGTTGTCTCTTTGGAATGCTCACATCGATTTGGATATGACCTGCAATCACGATCACATGAGGGTGGTGATGTACTCTCATCATCCTTCATTTTCTCAAAATTTTCGCATGAAGATTCTCTTATTTCTTCCTTTATGACATTCACCAAATTTTTCATGCCGTGGTAATTCCACCACTTATATGTGATTCACAAAGCCTTGAACATTATGTCCTAGGCCCTTGCCTTCGTATCCATATTTTTCATTAATATTGAACCAATGTTTTTAGTGTGATTTTCAAAAGCACCCAAATTATCATCATCATGTGAAAATGAAACTGAATAATTACCAACATTGTTTACCTCAGCTATTGATTTTGAAGTAGGTTATGATGGCTTCACTAAGCCTTCATTGCACTTCAACTTTTCCAAGGCTTCTTCTGCAACTCGTAATTGAAGTTTCAGTCTCTATTTCTCCTCCTATGCTTCTTGTAGAAGTCTCCTAAATTCAACATTCGCCACTTGAAGGATTTCATTGATATGTTCATTTGAATGATGAGAAGAAGATGAAGAAGAAGTATATTCACTCAAAAATGGAGATGGAGCATTTTCCTATTCTCTATATTTCTCCAATTCCTCTCCTCATAATATGCATACATTATATCTACCATGTGTGTGATCTTAACGGGGTCCTCATATAGATACTTTTGATCCTCCATTTTACTTATTGTTGTAAGTTCAATCTCTAGTTATCATTCACAGTCGCAATTCACATCAACAAGAATACCACTTTGATACCAAACTTGATCTGAGTTCTCTCAGCTACCAAAATTAACCAAGATATTTTATTTCTATGATGTTAGAATAATTTCATGTGAAAGAGTATGAAAAACCACATGTGCTTATATTAAATGAGAGGAAACATAAAGACAACCATCAAATCAAAGAACACACACAACTTGATAATGAAGTTCATCCAGTGTGGGTTAGGTCTTTGGGCCCGGTGTCAAGGGTGGGGTGGTCGCTTTATCAATTATCACAAGATGATGACAAATACATGAATGTTATTTATCAATACAAGGAATAAATCCCTTAACTATAGTGACATGTCTCTCCATGAGATGCACTTCTATAAGAACTCTCACTCATAAAAGCTCTCCTCTCACATGACAAATATAAAACTCTCAAACTCTCACATTAAGTGGCATACTGTTGGGGTTCCCATGTTTTGGCAAGATTGGCAAGAGCAAAATATGAGACAACATTAGAACCACTTTCTCGTACCTTTAGGCCTAGCCCTCCTCAGTCTGCAGAGGGATATCTCTATATGGACAAAGGTTTTATGACTTTGAAGCTCTATGTTAAGATATTAGCTAAGAGTAGGTACTGTACTGTTTTGTTTTGATTTTTGGTTTGGTTGTTGGGAATAAGGAAAAAGAAGGTTCCACAGAGATGACAAGTCTGAGCAAAGAGGGTTTTAGGCAAAGGAGATATAATTCAGAGAACATTCAATACCATTGGGCAATGGAGTCAGGAAAGGGTTTACTTGCTATTCAATATGCAGGCTTTCAGTTGGGCTAGTCATCTAAAGCATTGGATCTTAAAGATGATAGTGTGGCATGAAATGATAAGAGAGAAGGTGAAAGAAAGGAAACCTCCAAGGTGACCTTCAGGAATCAGATCCAGGGACAAGACATGCCATTGGACAACCTGTGATCCAAGACCTAAAAGGTTAACTCTTCAGACAAGGAAACATGAAAGATTTAAACACAAAGGTGAAAACCTGAGATCAGAGAGAGACTTTGAATTCTAAATGCTTTGGAATCCAGCTTAAGGGATCTTAGAAAGGTTCAATTAATTGAAAAATATCCTAGTGAGACAGAGACAGAGTTCTAGACTCCCAATATCCCAATTCATCCAATTAAAACCTAACAAGAACATCTATGAACAAATTCATTAATTCACACATCAACTAGCAGTATATTTGACCACTACACTGGTTAAATTAGCTTGAAATCAATCCTCAGATAGCGCATACAGCAGAAAACATTGAAGGTAGGGAGAGCAGAAACATAGGGTACCTAACAAGGGTAAATCCCATGCCAGATTTTTGATGCGTGCAAGAAGAAATGAAATGTAATGAACTAAAAAGGAAAACATAGACATAGACAGAAAAACATCACCGCTGCTTTAAATTAGGATCCAAATAAATGTGCTTGTCATATCAAAGAGCAACACCAGTCAAGTACAACATTACCAATAGCTTGATATTCAGTCCGAAAACATCTTCCTCATCCTATCTTACAACTTTACACAGAGAACATGTCTCAAGAGAAACAAATTGTAGTTGAGTTTCTTCATGAGTTTTATTGCTGAATGAGAGGCTGAGGAGGTAGATGGAAAACTAAATGTAGCATTAAAACTCAGAAGAGGAAGAGGGCCGAGGCCCCATTCTGTTTTAAATTTTGGCATTTATATTTGGTACTCTTTGGATGAAAGAGTGTCTTTTGTCGCCGAAATTATCAAGTATGTCTCTGAACATGATGACGTAGTACTCATAGCACTTCGGTGAATAAAAAAAGGTGAATATATATTATGAGGTCTGCCATATCGTGAAACAAATGCTTTGATAGCATCAGATCTGCCGTGCGTAAAACCTCGTAACGTCAACATAGAACGAAATCGCGCACTCTGTCCTTTCATGGGGAATAACATTCTGCTAATGGTGAAACACTGTTGGTGTTGTTTTCTGTGTCCAAGGCCCTATTGGGACCTCTGCATTATTTTCTAGGTATTCAATCTGGTACATTGATTTTCAATTACTAAATTAAGGCTTCAAAAATATTCGATTACCGGCCTTAAATTCTCTGGCTCTCCGCTGATACTCTTTGTCGCTCCTTTACTGTTATCTGTCTGTGAAATCTTGAGTTTTAATGGTGCTGGGGAGATCTTGATCGTGTCGTACACTATCCATTTAATAGAGAAAAAAATTCTGACACTCTCTCGGGCAACTTACTGTGATATCGAGCTCTGAAACCAGCTTCTCTGTGCACTATGCCACTACAATAGTGCATATGAACCATGGCGGTTTTCTGCCTGTCTGCAACCCTGCAAAACACGTAAACATGTTAAGAAAACCATGCATGGGGAGGGTGGATGTAGCGGGGACAATGAGAATGGTAGTGCAACCTAGTGAAATGGTGGAACAGTGCAGGGTGATGGTGATAAATGCAACGAAACAGTGGAGAATGGTCTGGTGAAAGTTGGTGGAATGCAGCAAATTTTAATGCAAACATTGGACATTTAACCTTTGAACGAAATATAAAGGGGACGGATGAAAATGCTTTGAAAATGCATGGAATGGGTGATGTGGAGGGACCCGATCAATGGCGAGGCATGGATTTAATTCTAACCATTTGATCTCAGGAGGAGATCGATGGTGGAAAATGCATCGGAGGGCGACGGATGCTAGGCTAGGGGTCCTGTTTTCCTTGGGCTAACTCCTGAGCATCTTCATGGCGTGATCACCATTGGATGGACAAGTTTAGATTGGATGGTGTACGTGCATATTGTGCTGGGTCCACAGTCAAACGTTAACATGCAATGAGGGCATATTTTCAAAACAGCTCGAGGACACGTGTCAGGCAGTGACGTTGATTGCTGCGAAATGAAAAATACCGCCCACCTTCCAAAGGCGATGCGATAGAAACCTCTGGTTTTGAACAGTGACTATCTGCGAGGACCACCGGGCAAATGAATTGTGGGCTTTCGATTTTCAGATCAGATCGACGGTGGATATGTGATCGGAGTGGTGAACGGGGAACACGAGAACATTAGGGCTTGCGACGACTGTTGGATTACGGAAATCGACGGTGGGTAGCGCTCCGAGACTTATTCATCCAATCGCGATAAGCGTCTTTCGTGCTAGCGCTTGGTTCTAGCACCCAGGTCATGTGGGGGAAAAATTCAAGGGGCTGGCCGAAAGGGGCTAGGTCTGATATATGTTAAAATGTGGGTTTTCGGCCCTTTAAATGCAATTTGCGGCCAGAATTGGGTAACGGTAGAGAGAGTGGGGGCTATCAAACCAACAAAGGTTATTTGAATGGTTTAATAGGGGCATGGGGATGATTTAGAAGGTTTAGGAGGGATTTGGGGGTCAAAGGGGGACTTTGACAAAAAGGAAAAAGGTTATAATGGGAAATTCTGCAAGAATACAAGGGTCAAATGAAGGCCACCTTGAGCACACCTTTTTTTTACAATCAGTGAGGCTTATTGACTTAGAAACAACAGTGGAAATTAATCAAAGGGTAGAGGGCATGAAGAGGCTTTCAAGGATGATGTGTTTTCAGGAGAAATGCATTCCTTGAAGGCTCAACAAACAACTTAGCCCCCTGTTTTCTTGTCAAAAAATTCATAAGGGGCTAACAGTGGCTCCACACGGGGATGGCTTCTTCTAGAAGGAGTCAAGAATTCAGAAAATGATCTTTGGAGTAGGCCAGATGCCTAGTAATTGAACCATTCTTTATTTTCTTGGATCATCTGTCAAAAAATGATGGATACATTAATCAACAAAAAACATTTCCCGACAATCTACCTACCCAACCTACAATCCTAACATTTTTTCTTCCAGGGTGCATTTAGACTAGAAAACCCTTTTCATCATTTTTTTTTTTTTTAACAAACGGGAAAATAAACCTATTCTATTTCTACCCTTATTACTCCATGAGACCGGATTAAACTGTTGGTCTCATATGTTTCTCTACCTAATCTAATTTCTACTAGGATTAAACTGTCCAGTAGATTTCTTCTCTACATTCTACAACAGAAATGTAAAACAATCAAACTAGGATTAGACAGTCTAGTTTGTTGTGGATCCAAGGCATAAGGAAAAATTTATCTTTGGACTGAAAACTTTGCAGAAACTGGAAAACAAAATCTGAAGGCTTGAAAACTTGAAACTTTGAAGCATCCTTCTTTCTCTGTGACTCAAGTTTTGAGCTTGTTAGAGTCATTTATTTTCTTCATTTCAACTCTAGTTTTGGGCTTGTTAGAGCTGATCCTGCTTCTTTATTTGTTGGTTCAGATCTTGGGCATGTTAGAACCAGTTGTTTTACTTCTTTTGGCTCAGGTTTTGATCATATTAGAGCCAATATTTTGCACCTCAGAGGTTCATGTTTTGAGCATGTCTGAACCTCTCCTTCTCTTTTTTTTTTTTTTGAAACATTTCTCTTTTTCTTTGAAAACACAACATAGCAATGGTATTTACAATGGAAATGAAAACTGGGAATTTGAAATCAGTAGTAGTAGTGTTTGAGCATCCTGCCATTGAAAGGACCCCCAAACAACTCTGTACCATCTAGCTCTTGCAGAAAAAAGGCATTTGGACCCACAGTGGCCTGTATGATGTAAGGACCTTGCCACAAAATGTCAAATTTTCCATGCTTTCCTTTGTCCTCTCTCCTGGAGGCCCATTTCAGA
Organism: Pinus albicaulis; assembly: GCA_034641835.2. Classification (NCBI taxonomy): domain Eukaryota; kingdom Viridiplantae; phylum Streptophyta; class Pinopsida; order Pinales; family Pinaceae; genus Pinus; species Pinus albicaulis. Next base: position 40,311 of record JAXQQM020073568.1, on the reverse strand, counting down.
AATTTATCTCCAATTTTGAAGTCACAGGATTTTGTTCTCTTGTCAAATAGCTTCTTTATATTTTCCTGAACCTTCAGAGCTCTGTTATAGACCTCTTCCCTTGTTTGCTGGAGATGAATTGTTTGGTTTATCCTCCTCACCATACTGTCTTCTTCTATCTGAATTTCTTGGACAATTTTAATCACTGGTACCCCAAGGCTGGTAGGAAACACTGCTTCTGTTCCATAGGCAAGCTGATATGGTGACATGCCAATGGATTTCTTTGTTGTAAGCCTGTCATCCCACAAAGCATGCACTAACTTGTTGTGCCATGACTTATTATTCTCTTCAAGAAGTTTTTTGATAATGGTCACCAAGCTCTTGTTTTATGATTCAGCTAACCCATTACCTTGTGGGTAATAAGCAGTTGAATGAATGAGTGCAATTTGATACCTATGAAAAAAATCAACCATTTTCTTGGATCCAAAAGCAGCAGCATTATCAGTGATTATTTTTCTTGGGCAGTCAAACCGAGAGAGGATGTGGTCTTCTAGGAACCTAACGATGACAAAATCTATGGCATTCCTAGAAGGTATGGCCTCTATCCACTTAGTGAAGTAGTCTGTGGCTATTAAGATCCACTTGTGCTGTGCAGAAGAAGTAGGGTGTATTTCTCCTATGAAATCTAGTCCCCATTGCATAAAGGGACCTTCAACAGTGATGGGTTGTAAAGGTAGAGGGAGGAGCTTTCTCTTGCCTTCAAAAATTTGGCATTTATGGTAGGCAACTATCATATTATGGATGTCATTGAAAAGTGTAGGCCAATAATAGCCAGCTATGAGTATTTCGTTAGCATTGGCTTTCCAGTTCAAGTGGCCTCCACACTCTCCTGCATGGAACTCCTGTTTAAGTCTCTCTGCCTTAGTTTCAAGCAAACATTTAAGCAATAGGCCTTTTGTATTTTTTCAGTATAAACCTTCATTCAGTATGCAATAGTTTCTGGCTTTTAGCTTTAGGAATCTGGCCTTAGTTTTTGATAGTTCAGGAGGGGCATTGAGGTTTGTGAGCACATACAGGATATCAGAATACCAAGGAGATTTTTGAAACTGCTCCTCAATAGTAGGGTCAGGAAATCCTTCTTGCTCATCCAAGGCATCTACCATGTTAATGTCAAGGGCTTGTAAATTTGATTTAGCCATTAATTGAGCTAGGCCCTGACCTTTAATCAGTTTTGTGGGTTTTATCTCAAGGTCATACTCTAAGATCACAACAATCCATTTTCCCCTCTTCCCATCCGGGTCTTGGGACATGATGTCTTTAACCACTATGTTTGGCACATAGGATATGGTGTGGGAATGCAGTATGTACACCCTAAAGTCCTTTAGGGCCTTTACCAGGGCATAGGCTTGTTTTTATATTATGTTGTATTTCAAGGGTGCATCCCTTAGTGATTTGCTGAAGAAAGAAATGGGTTGTTCCATTCCCTCTAGATTTTTCTGCAGTAGAACTGCAGCCACTGTATGCTCGGAGGAAAATGAAAAGATTAGGAAATCTTTTGCGAAATCAAGGCTGATTAGGATAGGAGCCCGAGAGAGTGCAAGTTTAACCAATTCAAAAGATTTTTTAGCCTCAACAATCCATTTTACCCCTACACCCTTCTTCAGCATGTTTGTCATATTCTTGAGGTGTTCAGCTAGGTTGGGAATAAACCTCCTTAAGAAGTTAATTTTCCTAATGAAGGACTGTAACTCTTTGATGTTTCTTGGGTGTGTGATTTGTAGTATTCCCTCAACTCTTTGTGGGTCTATCCTAATTCCCTTCTCAGATATAATGTGGCCAAGGAGCTTACCTTATTGCAGCCCAAACACTGTCTTTTTAGGATTCAATGACAGACCGAACCTTCTAAATTTTTCAAACACTCTTCTCAGATGTTTTAGGTGTTCTTCATTAGTCTTGGAATAGACTATTATGTCATCCAGATAGATGACAATGAAGTGCCCTATTTCATACGAAAAATCTATGTCCATTGCTCGTTGGAAGGTTTCCCCAGCGTTCATCAGTCCAAAGGGCATCTTTACATACATAAAAGTGCCCCATGGAGTGGTGAAAGTAGTCTTGAGTTGGTCTTCTCGGAGTACTAAAACTTGGTTGTAACCTGAAAAACCGTCTAATAGGGAGATCCTTTTTGAGTCTACTACAATCTGAAGAATGTGTTCCATTTTTGGCAAAGGGTAAATGTCTTTAAGTGAGGCTCTGTTAAGGTTCCTGAAATCTATGCATAGTCTGATCTCACCTGTTTTCTTTCTCACAGCTACAAGGTTTGAGACCCAACCAGAGAACCTCACAGGAACTATTATGCCTACCTCATACATCCTTTTTATTTCTTTTTCTACTACGGGCAATTGTTTTGGGTTTATTCTATGAAGTTTCTGTCTGAAGGGTTTCTGGTTTTCTTTCAAAGGTATTTTGTGCTGCATAATGTTTTTTTCATAGGCCTTTAAGTCCTCGTAGCTCCAGGAAAACACATCGATGAATTCTTTGAACAAGTCAATATACTTCTTTTTCATGTCTATAGGTAAAGACTTAGCCAATTTAATCATTTTGGGTTTATCTTCATTGCCTATGTTTCATTCCTCGACATCAAAGTCTGAGTGTTCTATAGTGGGCCTTTTCGCTACATCATCAAAGTCAAAAAGATCCTCTAAAGGTGCCAGTCCCTTGGGTATATTCTTATCTTTCGATTGCAACACCTCTACTTCCTCTCTATCTGCGTTCTCATATTCTTCGGTTGGATTTCTAATCTGTTTGTTCAACATGTTTATTTCTATGTTACAGGGTGGTTCTTCCTCATCTGAGGGTTCTTCACTTAGGCAGCTATCATTGGACTTATATTCTAAATCAAAAAATTCAAACTCGTTCCTGCCTATCAGGAAATCTTCAATCTGCTTATCGCCCTCAAAGACTTGCCAATATTTTTCATTATCCAGCACTGCAGGTCTGAACTTTGTCTGAATGATGATTTTTTGGTCGCTGGGAGGCTTGTGATATGAACTAGCTATGCAGGCTAATCCATTTGCAATTGCATTCCGACTCCTAGGGAGAAACACCAATTCATATTCTACAAAAGTTTTCAATAAATCCATAGTGTCATTCCTGTACACTCTCAGCCTAGGGTGCTTTTCTGTGTATTCACCATTCACCTATTTTATGATCAACTCAGAGTCTGCATGCACGGTTATCCTATGGGCTCCTATTTTTTTCAATAGATTCAAGCCCAGGATAAGAGCCTCATATTCTGCGATATTATTTGTACATTTGAAGTTTAGGTTGAAGGCATGACTCTCTGCATGGTCACTTTATGTGTTATGTAACCACACCCCTGCTCCTGTTGTCTTCCTAGTACACGACCCATCGAAATTCATTTCCCATAAAGGTTTGTGTTCGTGTTTATCATCGTTTTATTCCCCATAGTGGGTTTCCCTGGTCTGTTGTGTTACGGGTTCTGCACTGGATTGTGGATGGTTACGTTCTTCGTGTGGTGTATGAACTTGTGAGGGGTGACCATTTGGTTGACTACATTCTATTTCTTGTTCCCTCTGAGTTTCGTTTTCAGTGTACTATCCACAAATTTCACCTTTGTTTTCTTCTGAGTCTAGAGTCGCCATTATGTTGAAATCTATAGGTGTCATATCATGTTCCGTGACTCTGTTTTATAGTGCTGGCTCCTCTAAGGATTCATCATTGCACAGGATAAAGGAGTCTAGATCTATGTGCACAGAATACAGAGGAGAATTTTTTGGCCTTTTAGGGCCGCTGACCAGGAATTTCATTTGTGTCTCTCTATATAGTCTCCTAAGTTGGCTAAAAATAGGGATTGTGGCATATTCCCCATCCATTTGCATTGTACCTTGCAGCTTGGCTCCCCATGACCTTGACAGAAACATGCCATACTTAGGGGGAACATCTGCCACTACAACGTCCATGACCATACATTTGGCTGGAATCTGAGTTAAGCTCACACACAGGTCTTTGATTAGGCCAATGCATTTTACTCTACTAGAGTCGAACGAATACAAATCTTTATAAGGGCAGGTTATCTCTAGGCCTAACCTCTCCATAACTACCTTAGGCATCAGGTTGTGTGATGCTCCAGAATCATGCATTGTATTGTGAAGGATCTTGTCATGGATATTGAGACTGATATAAAAAGGAGGTACTACCCCTTCCTGAAACTTCCCTTCTATCTTTGGACCAAACAGAAGGGCAGGTTGGTCATCACTCAGATTGACAGTGTCGCTGTTTTCCCCTAGATTTAAAGCTTTCAAAATTTGGCCTTTATATACATCCTAAGCGGCCAGCTCAGAAAGTGGGACAGAGATTTTAATTTTAGCAATCTCACTCTCTAAATTGAAGAGAGATTGACTCTTTGTGGTACTCAACTTGGTCTTGTTAGCCACTGCCTTAGTGGCTGAATTAATGGGTTGATTCTTACTATGTACAGGATTAGAAACTGTTTTATCAAGAGCACTAACTGCAGTGATAGTGCTGCTAGTTGGTTGACTTGGTTTTTCGGTGCTTTGGTTGTCTTTTTCTTTGTTCTTCCCAGAACTCTCAGTTGCTGATTTGTTACTTTCAGTAATTACTTTAGAATTTTTCTCAGGCCCTTTCTTAATGGTGATCTCAAAAGTTTTGGGTTTGGAATTATCTAATCTCTTTTTTCTTTTGAGTTCATACTGTTCTCTGACCTGCATGATGGCATTTTCAAATCCAAGTCTGTAATCCTCAGATTCTAATCTTTCCTCATCCCAATATGAGGGTGAGGGCTTATCTTCTTTTGTGGAATAGTTGTGGATTGAGTTTTCTACTTCGAACATGTTTATTGTGGTTCCCTCAGACTCTTCGATGATTCCCTCATCTTCATCAAGAAAGTTCTCTTGAAATGGGGGAATAACTTGCTAATCTGAGTCTCTTTGTCTGTTGGGAGTGGTGTTATTTCTTCTAAAGCTCTGGTTCTGGTTATGATTTTGGTTTCTAGTCTGATTACTAACTGTGACAACCATTTTTTCCATTATTTTCTATATTTTTTCCATGTTTTTAGATAGACATTCATAATTGGGGTCAGATGTGGAAGCTACAGTGTCATCTCTATATGTTACCATTTTTTCAGCTCTCAATCTTGCTTTTTTCTCAATCAGATTAGCCTCTACACTCACTACTCCCTTTTGCATGTCTTCCAATGTGTTGTAATCTCTCTCCCTAAGTTGGTAGGCCATGTCAGCATCAAAGCCTTCAGGATATTTCACTAAATCCATACCTTGGCGAGGTTTCATGTATGGAGGGAGAGTGTTATAAACGCTGTTAAACCTTGTAGAGTAGTCATGCACACTCTCTCCTATGTTCCTTTTCAGGTTCTTGTATTCTGCTAAGATTTGCAGAGGGTTGGTCTTAACTTCCCATTTATTTATGAAGGTTTGGTATAGGGAGGGTAAATCTTGTATGCTATTAGGAGGTAGGCCCTTAAACCATTTCTTCACATCACCTCCTAAGCTCTGGGAAAATATTCTCATTTTGAATATGTCATCATCTATCTCCATATAGTCAAAAGAATCTTCCATCCTGTCTACATGATGCTGAGCTGTGGTTGACTCTTTTGCAGTGAAGTGTGGGATCTTTGATTGATAATCGTTGGGTAAGGGTACTAGAGGCTGGGGTAAAACTAGAGGTGCATACCAGGCTTCCATGATGGTATTTTGATGAGGAAAAGGGTTGGCTTGAGTAGTTGGTATATGGATGATAGGGATACTAGGACCAGAAGAAGTTTGTTGAGCAGATTTAGGGTGGCAGAGCCCCAAGTTTTGAATGAAGTGAATATCAGGAGGTGTATATGGAGGGGTCTCTTTTTCCCTAATGTGTTTACCACTTTGAGCTGGTGAACTAGGAAGCTCAAGGTCTGGTTGGTCTAGAACATTGAATGACCTAGTCCTAGGTAAGCTGTTTTGAGAGCCTAGGTCAAAAGGTGGGTCTGATAGAGCTGTAAAATCTTCTGGTGCAGAGTTAGCTCTATGGATATGTCTGGAAATAGTTGGTCTTTTAGGTGTAGGAGATTTCTTGAGGATGCTCTCAGGGTTGTCAACTATTTCCGGTGGGTTTGGGTTAGGATAAGCTCTTGTGTGAATGGTTCTTGAAGCTAGAATGCTATTTTCCAACAAAGCAGCTTAACCCTTCTTGTTACTTCTGTTATGACTAATGTTGTTATGGAGGCTTGGTCTCCCAGTGGAATCTTATGTGAAAACCAAGATAATCAGCAGGCCTACTGATCACCCATGGAGTCTTTGATATTTAAGGAACTATGGAGTCGCCAGATGGAAGGTTTAGGGTGTTCTATGAGGTACACTATCCACCGCAGTGCTTATGTAATGTCCCTTTTCAAGGATATCCTTAAAACACAGCAGACTCTAACCAGAGATGGACTGGGAGGGATTTTATCAGATATTTCACCTCTGAAACAGAGTGAGATCTGGAGGCTATCTGGCCCTTTCCAGACTCTGTCTAAGAGTGTGGGAGAAACACAAAAAGCAGTGCAAAAAGTGAATTGCAAGTGGAAGTGTTTCACTGCCAACCTAACCAGAGATTCTAGGTTCGTTCCCCAACGGAGTCGCCATTATGTTGGGGTTCCCATGTTTTGGCCATATTGGCAAGACCAAAAGATGAGACAACATCAGAACCACTTTCAGACCTCAGGATCTAGCCCTCCTAGGTCCATAGATGGATCTCTTTATGATAGACAAAGGTATAAGTCTTTGAAGTTCAAATGTTAAGATATTAGGCTAGTTATGGGCACAAGTTTTGTTTATTTGATGTTTGTTTGGTTGTTGGGAAACTGGAAATAAGGGTTCAATATGAGACAAGGTTGTATGAAGAGGATTCTAAAAAAAGGAGGGGATATTTTAGAGGGCACTCAAGACCATTGGGAAATGGATTCAGGAAAGGGTTACTTTCTATTCAATATGCAGGCTTTCAATTGGGCTAGTCATCTAAAACATTGGATCTTAAAGATGATAGTGTGGCTTGAAATGGTGGAAGGAAGGTGAAAGGCAAGAAAACCTCCAAGGTGACCTTTCATGAATCAGATCCAGGGACAGGACATGCCATTGGAGAACCTGTGATCCAAAACCTAAAGGTTAACTCTTTAGATAAGGAAACATTAAATATTTAGAACAAAAAGGTGAAAACCTGAGATCAGAGAGAGACTTTGAACTCTCAATGTTGCGGCCTCTAGATTGAGGGAACTTAGAAAGGTTCAATTAATTGAAAGGATCCTAGTGAGACAAAGACAGAGTTCTAAACTCCCAGTATTCCAATTCATTCAATTAAAGCCTAACAAGAACATCTAATAACAGATTTCATTAATTCATACATTAGCTAGCAGCATATGTTAGACCACTACACTGGTTAAATTAGCTTGAAATCAATCCTCAAATAACACATACAGTAGAAAACATTGAAGGCAGGGAGAGCAGAAACATAGGGTACCTAACAAGGGTAAATCCTATGCAAGATTTCTGATGCGTGCCAGAAGAAATGTAATGTAATGAAATAAAAGACAAAGATAGGAAAACATCACCGCTGCTTTAAATCAGGATCCAAAGAAATGTGCTTGTCATATTAAAGAGCAACACCAGTCATGTACAACATTGCCAACAACTTGAATATTCAGTCTGAAAAAATCTTCCTCAGCCTATCTTACCACTTTACACAGAGAATTATGTCTCAAGAGAAAATTCTTACATTTCACAGATATCCGATTAACAATATTTACAATGGGTTCCTTCATGAATTTTATAGCTGAATGAGAGACAGAGGGGGTAGATGAAAACTAGATGTAGCATTAAAACTCAAAAGAGGAAGAGGGCCGAGGCCCCATTCTGTTTTAAACTCTGAGCATTTATCTTTGGTACTCTTTGGATGAAAGAGAGGCCTTTGTTAGGCTGAAAATTACTCCAGGTATGTCTTTGATGTACTTTTTGTAGCACTCTGTAGAACTCTGGTGAACTGAACAAAGGCAGATAAACGATTTTAGTTCTGCCATACTGTGTAACAAATGCATCTGATAGCATTAGGACTATTGTCACGGGGGAAAACTTCTCATGGACACAACATAAACTAAAACCATATGAGTACTATGTCCTTTCTCAGGAGGAGACATTATGCTAATGTAAAAACCCTGATGATATGGTTTTCTGTACATTGGACCTTCTGAGTGATCCACGGGGTCTTCGATCTGGTACCCTGCCTTTAAATTGTTGGGTTAAGGCTCAAAATATTCAATTACAAACCTTAAACTCTTTGCTTTTTCACTGATACTCTCTGCCGCTCCATGATTTTCCCTGTCAGTGAGATCTGAGCTTTGATGGCACTGGAAAGGTTTTGCGCAGATAAACTCTATACTTTTAATGAAAATCACACTCTAGCACTTTCTCAGGCTCTTCTTCATGCTATATGGCTCTGAACTCAACTTTCTCTGTGCACTGTGCCACTACAATAGTGCATATGAACCATGGTGGTTTTCCACCTGCCTGTAACCCTGCAAAACACGTCAACACGTTAAGAAAACCATGCATGGGGAGGGTGGATGCAGCAGGGACAATGAGAATGGTAGTGTAGCCTGGTGAAATGGTGGAACAGTGCAGGGTGATGGTGAAAAATGTAGTGAAACAGTGGAGAATGGTCTGGTGAAAGTTGGTGGAATGCAGCAAATTTTAATGCGAACATTTGATATTTGACCTTGGAATGAAATGCAAAGGTGTCGGATGAAAATGCAACAAAAACATATGAAATGGGTGATGTGGTGGGACTCAGTCAATGGCGGGGCGTGGATTTAATTCGGACCGTCTGATCTTAGGAGGAGATCGACGGTTGAGAACGCATCAGAGGGCGACAGATGGTGGGCCTGGGGTCCAATTTGCCTTGGGCTAACTCCCAAGCATCTTCGTGGCGCGATCACCGTTGGATGGACAGCTTCAGATCGGATGGTGTACACACATATCAAGTCGGGCCCACAGTCAAACGTTAACACACGATGAGGGAAATTTTTCAATAGTGCTCGAAGCCACGTGTCAACCGGTGAATGGAATCGCTGCCAAATGAAAAATACCGCCCTCCTTCCAAAGGCGGTGCGATAGAAACCATCGGATTTGCATAGGATGCAACCGTGGGGACCACCAGGGAAGATGAATAGTGGGTCGTCGATCTGCGGATTATATCGACGGTGGATATGCGATCAGAGGAGTAAACGGGGGGGCACAAGAGCATTGGGGCTTGCGACGACCGTTGGATTACGGGAAATTGACGGTGGGTAGCGCTCCTGAGGCTTATTTATCAAATCGTGATAAGTGCTTTTCAGGCTAGCACTTGGTTCTAGTGCCCAGGTCATGTGGGGGAAAGTTAAGGGGGTTGGTTGAAGGGGGATAGGCCCGATATATTTTAAAATGTGGGCCTTCGGCCTTTTTTAATGCAATTTGAGGCCAGAACGGGGTAACAGTAGGGGAAAAAGGGGCTATTAAACCAAAAAAAGGGTATTTGAAGGGTTTAAGAGGGAATTTGGATGATTTAGGGTTTAGGACAGGATTTGGGGGTATAAGGGAGACTTTGACCAAGGGGAAAAAAGGGTTGAAATGGGACATTCTGCAGGGATAGAAGGGGCAAATGAAGGCCTCTTTGAGCACAATTTTTTACAATCAGTGAGGCTTTTTGGATGGAAACAATAGTGATGGTATTTTTAAAGGAAATGGACACATAGAGGCTTTAAGGATGAGAGATTTTCATGGGAAATGTGTCTCTTGAATGCTTATAAAACAATTTAGCCACCTGTTTGCTTGACAAAAATTTCATAGGTGACTAACACAGCCAATCCAAATCCTTCGTCGACGACTGTTTGGGTTGATCATTCTTTGGATTACGGTACTTCTTCTGATCCTTTTTCATGTGTATTGTCCACCAATGAGAGCATTATGGAATCCATGATGCTAGAAGAAGAATCGTGGGAAAAATGACATCAATGATCCCATCTTCTAGATTACAATGAAGATAGTCCAACTGAACTATATCACCCTACAATTGTTGATTTATTGACGAATTCTATTCCTATCCACGTCATCGATTCTGAGAGAAACCCATCAAATATCGAAGAAACGATGTCTATCGATATTTTTACCAAACCTAGCATTGTAGAAAACATTGATGTTAGTGCATATTGTTCCCCATATGAACTTAACACTTACCATGATATTTTTCATAAATTTTGAGATGTATTCGCTTGGTAATATGAGGAGATGCCATGCATAGATTCCAGCATTGTTTAACATGATATTAAAATGTATCCTAATGTAAAGCTGGTACAACAATGTCTTCTTCCTGTTCACCTTAATAAAGCTATTGCCAATAAAACAGAGGTTGAAATTTTTTTGCGTGTTGGATTCATTTACCCTGTTCTGCTTACCGATTAGGTTTCTAACATTGATCGTGTCATGAAGAAATAGGGGATAATTAGAGTGTGCATTGATTATCAGGATGTTAATCATTCTTGTCTAAAAGAAAACTATCCCACTCCCTTTATCGACCAAATTATTGATGAATGTGTCAGATGTGAAATTTTTCTTTCATGGATGGCTTTTCTGGTTATAATCAAATCAATATTTGCTCAGAGGACCAATATAAAACCGGTTTTATCTGTCCCTGGGGAACATTCGCTTATACAAATCTTCCTTTTGGTTTAAAGAACGTTGGGGCAACATTCCAGAGGCCAATCAATTATGCTTTCCATGACATCAAGAACATAGTTCAAATTTATCCGGATGACTTACCTGCACATTCATGGAAATGGGCTAACCACCCACTACATTTGAGAGAAATATTTTTACAATGCCATCACTATAAAATGTGCGTCAATCCGCAAAAATGTGTGTTTGGTGTTGGTTCTGGTCATTTTCTTGGATTCATCGTGTCGAAAGATGAAATTCGGCTTGATCCATTGAAGGTCTAGCCCATTCTTGATTTTCCTTCTCCTTCCAATTTGCCTCCGTTATAGAGACTCCAAGGGAAGGCTAACTTTCTAAGGAGGTTCATCCCTAACTACGCTGAAATGGCTAAAGGATTTACTAGACTCTTGAAAAAGGGGATTCACTTCCATTGGTATGAGGTTGCGCAAGCTTACTTTGGTGTTCTTAAAGATACCCTGATTTGAGCATCATTAATCTATCCCCCTAATTATCAAAGTGATTGCTTCCTGTATCTCACTGCTGTAGATATGACCATCGCTAAGGTTTTAGTCCAAGAAGAAGATGGGATTGAACAACTGATCTATTATTTAAGTCGTAATCTCAATGATACAAAATTGCTTTGGTAGATGTTCAAGCTGTACAAATATTTCGCCATTATATCTTGCTCTGAAAGACCATTGTCATTTCGCATTGCAAACCTATGGCATACATTCTGTTACGTAAATTTATAGGGGGGAATATTCAAAATAGATCATCATTTTGTAGGAATTTGATTTGGAATTCATCAAATCTAAGTCAAATAAGTCTTTGGTGTTTGTTGAGCTTATCTGTGACCTTCCTTCGACTAGCACTAATTCTACTATGCAACCATCATTTCTGGATGAGTCTTTGTTTCGGATTGAGTCATCTGACCTGTGGTATGGATATTTCATCATCTATCTCCAGACCCAAATTTTTTGGCCCAATACCTCTCGCTCACAACAATGACGTATTTGATACCAAGCCAAAGATTATCTGATTGTCGACGATACACTTTATCGCCATGGTGTCGATACAATTTTACGTAGATGCCTCACTCATGAGGAGGCCGAGAAAGTTTTAAATGATTGCCACGTTGGTGCATGTAATGGAAATTTGTTTGGTTTTGCTACCGCATAGAAGATTCTCCACGTTGGTTACTTCTAGCCTACCATATTTCGTGACTGCATTATCACGGTTAGAAGTTGTCATGCTTTCCAGATATTTAATCGTAAAACCCATTTATCGCCAGCACCAATGCATCATGTCATCGTTGTTGAACCATTTGAAAAATGGGGCATTGAATTCATGACATGTAACCCCCACTTGGCCCGGGGGCATGGGTATATTATTTTTGCCATCGACTATTTTACCAAGTGGGCCGAGGCGATGCCTACCTTTAACAACACATGACATACAACTGCGTTGTTCTTTTTTAACCATGTGGTTACATGGTTTGGTGTGCCTCAATCCATAGTCATAGATCATGGAAAACATTTTCGCAATCACATGATGGATGAGTTGATTTTCAAGTTAGGATTTTCGCATGATATTTCTAACCGTTATTATTCACAAACTAATAGACAAGTCGAAGCTATCAACAAAATTCTTAAATGTATGCTTCAACGCATGGTTGGGGTTCATAAACGACACTGGAATTTGATCCTATACTCCATTTTGTGGTTGTATCGAACCTCGGTGAGAAATGCAACTGGATTTACTCCCTTTCAACTGGTTTATGGTCTAGAAGCTATCTTACTGATCCAATGTGAAATACCATCATTGAAACTCGTGATTGACTTGCTACCTAACACTTCTTATGAAGAGTCACATCTTTTAGATCTCATCCATCTAGATGAAACGATTTGTGAATCCGCATTAGACAAAAAAGCACATAAGAGATGAATTAAGACGCAATATGACCATAATGTCAAGCCTCGCACCTTCTCGGAAGGAGACTTGCCTATTTATATATATATATAAACACAATGTTAATATGTATCTCCATTGAAAATTTTTGTTAAACTACAATAAGTACATTCTAACCATTATACCTGATTTTGCGTAGTAAAAACTGTATTATATTCTTTGATTGCGTGTGTAGCAGTGTGTCTTTTATATTTTTTCATGTGGTTAGTAATCCATTTTGCATTTTTTTTAGATTTCATAATATTCGAAACCATTTTTTGGATATGCCAATGGTGCTAGTCGTAGTACATAGAATCTGTCCTCAACAGCATGGGGCATCTTCGCTCCAAGTGGTGAGTTAGTGATTTTCCAGGGGATTTGTATTGGTCAATCGAACAACAATGTTGTTGAGTATAGTAGGTTTATCAAACTCCTCTCTGATGCCATTTCACTTGGCATTCGCCGTATCATTATCAGGCTAGACTCACAACTTGTCATACTACAACTTACTAGTGTTTATACTGTCTGAAATCCAGTAATTCATCGCATGCTCCTTAGAGTTTGTACTTTGGAAAGACATTTTGATTACAGCCAATATCAACACATTTCCATAAAATTTAACACTTAGTTGATTCTTTGGTGAATTATGTGTTAGATAGACACTCGCAGCATATGTAAAGATATATTTTCAATTCAAACCATACAATTGAATAGGATTACACATAATCATATAAAAACACTAAAAGTAAAATAGATTTTTATATTGAGTATTTTACAAAAATTATGTCCAAGACACGTTGGTCATCTGACCTCAAAATGTATACATAAATAACATAATCTAAGTAGACCTAGTGATGATCATGCTAGCAGGTCACTTCTTGGGCTATCATGCGTGATAGCCTCATCCAACGGCTAGGCACACCAATGGTATGAAACTGCAACGTCATAGGTAACTCCTTGATCTGGAAATATGGTATCCCAAGAGTCAATCTGTCCACATGCTACTGCAACTCGGAAAGAGTCTCGAATAAATCCAAATCTTGAAGGACTACTCTCCCAACAATCCTCTCTGATGGTTCTCCCACCTGTTGTGCATGAAACATTGGTTGAATGGTATCTACATATATGCATACATAAAACATCTTTAGTTTAGTCTTGGAAACATAAAAAAACACAAAAATATGTAAAAAATCCCAAAAAAAACATGGTCAAACATTTTACCTATAGCACCCCATTGAGTGTCAGTTGGTAAAATCAAATGTGCATCTCCACAGAAATCCATCCATGCATATGGATGCTCCTCTATGAATATATTTTGTCTTCAGAGCCAATTGAAGAATGTGGTGGAAAATGAGATTGATGAATAACCATTATGTCTAGTCATCATCTCGACCCACCACTGCATCCGTGGATCTCTAAGATCAGTTAATCCCAGTGTCACATGTTGTGGCTGCATCAATGAAACTCGCTCCAAAACGGAAGTGATCAAGATTGACCCACAATTGAAATTCTTCATCTTTCCAATTTTTACTTTGGTCAGTTGTTCTTTCATACGAAGGACTATTGCTTCATCACAGTTGAACATTGTTGGCTCGAGACATTCAAGTGCATACTACATGTATGATCAGTTCGCGACATGAAGTGTCATGCTGCCAGCTATTTTTGTGGTAGTAAATAGGAGCATTCGCAAAGGCATATCAAGTACAACTTTGATATTTACCTTTCCATATTTTCTAGGCTTAGTACCTGACTAAAAAAACTATCGAATGTTGTCCTTCATTATTTTGCCTCCACGGATGGATCCTATAAGGGAAATGGGGGCACCACATCTCACCAAACCTGTCAGAAAGTAAATTTCATCAACTAATATTGGGATCATTTTGTCCCCAATGTGAAATTCCTATAGTGCTAGGTCGCATGAACGCATCAAGAACTGCAATAGTTCCATGTGTTGCCTCATCCCTGAAAATCTAAAGTACTTGAGCATCCCACCGTCTCTAAGGGCTCGAACAGTGCCAGGATCATTTAGGGAAACCATATCATGTTCTTCATGTTATCTTTCTCGCAATGTAATCGACATTTTGATCTGATCAAAGTCTGAAATCAAACCATAGGCTTAGTTAAGATCCATTCCATGCAAAAAAACTTAACATGATGCAAGTTTCTGAATTGCGCCCAATCCATTCCTAAGTGGAAGATAGAGTGTTGCAGAGGAACTAGACTTATTTTCCACCTCTCTGAAACACACTTTTCAACATCCAAGGGTGCGTTGGTCCTATGGCATTGTATATTTACCCTAGGAGCCCCAAAACCATAAAATCTTTTCATGAAACTGAAAAATAATGTAACCAATAGAAAGAGGAAGGTAAGATCTCCTACCTAGTATGGATGGCATGAGAAATGATCCACAAAATCTGTTGCAATCAACTGCTGAAATTCGAGGGTAAAACTGGCTCAAAGCACTAAAATTTGAATGGTAAATGTGAAATGGTAAAAATGACTTGGTAATTTCTTATTTTAATAGTCTTTTTGATTAATTTATGCATATTTAATTAATTGACTATGGTTTTTACCCATTTTTACTATTTAAGTAGGTATTTTCAATCCACTTGGTAGTTATTTGAGTAGGTTTATAGTTGAATATAGTGAGTTCATCATGCATGATCGTGAAATGCAATTTTCACCACAAAGCACACTTTTATATATTTTTCAAGCTTTGTTAAACACGAAAAAGGAACCCCCCTGGAGTTCTCTTTTAGCTCTTTTCAGACTCCCAAAATATGAAATATTGCTGAGCACTTGTCCTTTAGAGCTCGTAAAAGGAATTGAAATGACATATACTTAGTATAAGTTAACCATTTTCTGGACTAAGATAGATTATGTTTACGAAAGAGGAAAACCTTAGTCGAACATGGATAAGAGGTTCTCTCTGGTATTATTTTATGATTTTTCGGATCTAAGAGACACTTTTATGAAAAAGAACTTGTGGAGTTTTCTTTTAGTCCCTTTTTCGAATTCTCTAAACATGAAAAAGGACCAAGTTTCACTATCGTTAGACTCGTTAAAGCATCAAATAGCGACAAACTTGACCATCATGACAAGATCGAGTTTCACCTTTGCTAGACTCGTTAAAGCATCACATAGCGATGGATTCACCCGAAGTGTGGAATTATACATCAAGCATATGTTATGCTCCTCAAGCTTGTTAAAAGATAAAGAGGTACCAGTCTGCAATGACTAGGGAAAATTGGAAAGGGATAAAACACTTTATGGTAGCAAGTCACTTTTGAACATGACACTTATTCACTTCATCGCTATGATTTTTGGGTTGGATTATCTACTTGATGGTCTATAATACCTATGGTCTATCATACCATCCATCACTTTGGTTTTGGGTCAATGATGCCAATTCATTCAGTGTCATCGATATTTTCAAGAGAATTCATTCAATTATTCATCATCCTTTGCAATACTCATAAACCTTCATTTCATGACCTCCATCCCTGAACATTGCTTCATCAGTTACATTATGTCTCTAAAATCATTACTCCCATTTCATGTCGTTGATGGGGGAAACATCAAGGCCATCCTCTGATGGGTTGCTTCATGTTGACATCAACTCATCATCCCGGAAGTTGACTTAGAATCAACCTTTCAGTACCTTGGAGCTTGCTTACATCAACGACAGGTTTCTCACTTTCGGTGATAGGTTAGCATAAAATGCCTTCGACTGAAATACTTTGTATCGTGTTAAACATCAAATCATCTATTCACACCATGTAGAATGTACTACAGTACCTTGAGAGCCATTATCACCAATGTGGTTTCTCTCGCATATGTTAAAGGCTTACATCATTGGCTCATAATTAGATAGTGTCTTCCCATGTTCAACTTTAGATCACATATTCGCATGGCTAGAATCATACTTAAATGATCGAGTAAACGATATAGAAGACCCCGAATCTAGTTTCATCCATCTGGGCTACGATTTCAAGAGTAGTACCAAAGCATTCGTACGATGGTCTTTATTCAGATGGTCATCCTATCATGGTTTTGCATCTGT
The DNA here is from genome assembly GCA_034641835.2 of Pinus albicaulis. NCBI lineage: Eukaryota > Viridiplantae > Streptophyta > Pinopsida > Pinales > Pinaceae > Pinus > Pinus albicaulis. Next base: position 23,565 of record JAXQQM020073568.1, on the reverse strand, counting down.
AGACAAGTATATATTTGTAAATGACTATCTGATGTTATGATAGTTTATGTGTTGAGTATGGGTATGCCTCCCTCAATAATTCATGTCCAAGATGAAAAGATACCATGATGTAATGTATTGTAATTGTTGCAGGTCATCGCTCACTTCAGATCCTACTCATCACATCGTAAAGCATATTAATCAACATTATCACTTTTGACTTCATGCTTTAGGAGGAAACTGTTACAGGTCAATTTGGGCATCATCCCAAAACACAGATCAATATCAATTAGGGTCTAGCATACTCTAAATTAGTTGCTACATGCCCTAAACAAGTCATTCCATTGATTTTTTTCCTTCATGAAATTTTCACTTCTTAGATGCTAGTTGAAGTGCTCCATTCAGCCATCAACACACCCCTAGTTTGCACTAAATTATTTTTAGAGCATCTACTCCCATGCAAGGCTGTGTTGCAGAGGATCTAGGCCCACTTTAAGGTGCGTTGGTCAATTGGAAGCGAATTTTTCATTGGATTCCAATAATCTTCCCAACCTCTAGTGGCTTCTAGAAGTTGTTTCGACTTTCACCTCATCTGATAGCTTCAAATATGGACACCATGAAGCCATTAAACCTCTTATCCTCCTATTCCCATGAAAAAGGAAACATATTCATTGATTTCTGAAAAATCCATTCACTGATTCATTAATTTCAAACTACCTTCATAAAATTATAAATTGAGCACTGATCATAATGCATAAGAGGGAAAGAATTTGAATTAGTAGAGTTATGCTGGTGAGATCACAACTCTTGGAGGTTTGCATGTAATGTTATGTTGCTGGTGTGATGATGCTAGCGTGATGAGGATGGGACTGAAGCTGGAGTGAGTGACATTGAATCGATCAATTGGTTGTAACTTCTCCTTCTACTTATTAATAAATGCATTTGTTCCTTTCCTAATGCATGTGTCAATGATGTTATATGTGTATTTACAAACACAATCGATTCAATTTGTTTAACATGAATATATCATCTACTTTGATATCGTTTTATGATTTATGTTAGTCATTATAGGTATCAATCGAGCGAGTTCAGTGCGATTAAGAGCGACGAAAACAACGAAAGGGGGGCGAGGAAAAGCGAACAGAGTACAAGTAGGTTTTCTTCCCTTATCTATTCATTTTAAGGAAAATGCCAAATATCTTTCTTTCTATTGTTCTATGTGCGACCACCATACTTAGTGAAAGCATACTTATACATAGGTTTGATTTCTACAAAACAACCCTTTTGGAGCTTGTTCCTGGTTAACATTCACTCATGCAATTTACATCAAGAATACCTCCTCTGATACCGAGCTTGATCTAGATCAATTTAATTCAAGGATGTATTTAGAATCAAATACAAAAGAGCATGATAACCATCATTTCATACACATCAAATAAGATGATAAACATAGGAAACTATTAAAATAAACTTGCACGAACAACTTGGTAATGGAGTTTGTCTAATGTGGACTATGTCTTCAACCCTTTCTCAAAGTGGGGATGCCTTTTGCATTAATATCAATGAAATAAAAATGCATACATGGAAAAAATGCTCCTTATACCTCTAATTCTGTGGATGGACTAAAAATGTGAATGATGAACCAAACTGCAAAATTGGATTCCTAGTGAAAAATCATTAAATTTGACTATAAATTTGGCCAATTTTTGTCACTATGACTTCTGGGATCTAGGGAATCTAAAAGATTCCCTTCAAGATTCTATATGAAATATTGCAGGGAATATTACTAAAAATATTCTCTCAGAATATATCTCTAAATTCGCACTTAGGTTGGAGTCGTTTTGACATGGGAAATGTTTTTCTAGTCAGTGCGCGGGTCTGCTCTCTCCTCCTTGGCATTTTCTTCCATTGGTGACTAAGATGTATTTTTAAACTTGTGTCTGGGTGGAATATACAACACATGGATCAATGGGATTGTAAGTGTCAGTTTTTGGTAGGTGAATCTCCCGAGTTCAAGCCCATGGGCCTCCCCCGTATGGCTTGTTAGTTGGCATGGTTGGAACGACGATTGTTTTTTATATAATTGTGGGGCTACCGATGGGTAGGCTAGCCACCGGCTGACGCAGGTATGACTCTCGTCAAATTAAATTTTAGGTGTCATTAGGATTGATCATTGGTCATATGTATAATAGATATAATATGTGACCGTGTGGCAGCTGGTCCATTGGTTGGGTGGCCCGCCGCCGAGTTTTATCATTATTTTTTATTATTTCAACCACTATAGTAACAAATCATCGTCGTATTTTAGGGGTCATTGGAAACATTAAGTAGGCGAAAATTTTATCATTTCCATCCACCTTTAAGTTTTAAAGTGTCAATCAGTTATCAGAAAGGTCCAGCTTCCAACTGGGCACCACAACGCGCATTCTGATCAGTTTGTGCTATTGGTTGTGTTGCTAATTGTATTGTTGACATCATCGTTTGTACGATTGACGTCATATACCATGTGTCATACTTTGATTGGTATGAACCTTGCTGACCATACTTCCACATCATCATATGTACGTCTGATGTCAAAATCTATACTATTGACATTAGCTGCTACATGGCAGTGTGATCCGATCACTGGTTGAGTACTACTCTAACCATTGTGTACGATATGCAGATATTTTAATTGACTATGGATTATACTGGTTTAAATGAGCATGTTAGTCCATCAATTATAGTGTGTAAACACATAAATATAAGTAAATGAACTTAACATATCAATAAGCATAAACACATAACAAAGAGAGAGATAACCAATTGGTAACATAGTTCACCCCTCCATCTCTCTGGGGCTACATCTCCAGATCTGCTTTAATTAGAATGCATCTCTTCTATATTCCTTCTTCAAAGTAATATTTCTTACATTCAAGCTCTATGGTCGAGCATTAGCTAAGCACTATGGCTCTCAACAGCTAAGCATTCTCTCCTTTCTTCTCCCTTTTCTCTCAAGGCTCACATAAGGAATATATATAGTTTTCCCTCACCCACTCTCCAACAAAGAGCATTAATTACAAGACCCACAATTGTAGGGCCTAATTACAAGGAAGAAAAAACAAGATCCATGAAAGTAGGACCTCCAAATATATCAGGCTCATAATTGGGAAAATTATCAAAAGCACTTAAAGACTCTTCAACCATGCCCTTGATTCTGTCAACCTACAATTGAGAAAAATAGAGAATTGGTGTGAGGTGGTTTCTCACATAAATTTTTTTTTCTCTAATTACATTAAATGAATAATATGTGAGACAAATTTTCTCTCACAAATATTAATCCTTTTATATAATAATTCATGGGATTGATAAAGGCTCATAAAATGCATAATCAAATGCATGAGAATAATTTCACCCACTTAAATACTTTGTCACCAACTTCAAATCAACATGGAGAAAACTCTTTCACGTGCCAATATACTTTCAGATCACACCTCCCCACAAAGAAACTTTTGGTCTCCAAAAGTATTAGCTTCAATCCATCATCAACTGCATGCAAATGTCTCTGAAAGGCACATCCCCGCATGACTCCTTCACCTGACGTACTTTGGAGTCAAAACCCAATGCCAACACCTACAACTGCTGCAACGCAGAAGTCTTGAAAGGCACATCACTTGAAGACTCCTTCACCCAACTTACTTCAGAATCCGGATGCAAGCCAACACTTGCAATTGTTGCAACACAAATGTCTAAAAAGGCACATCCATTCAAGACTACTTCACCTAATGTATTTCGGAATTAGGATGCTAGCCAACATCTGCCTAAAGTTGCAATGCAAATGTCTGAAAAGGCACATCCCTTCAAGATTCTTTCACCTTGTCCCTTCAGAATTGGAATGCAAAAGCCCACATCTGCCTAAAGCTACAACCTGTAGCTAATCATAAGTATTTACATCTTTTGAAACACTTGTCAAGAGTTCATTGGTCAAGTTTACATTCCAAAATGGCTTAGGCAAATCGCCTCATTCAACTTGATTACAAATAATACAAAAAGGCTTAATGCATAAAAATATGCCTCTCACTCTCCCTCACATAAGAGTGGCTACAAAAATCCTTTTACATTGCTTCATAAGCATATTTTCCACCATGAATTTCATGGTGGAAAATATGGCCTTTCACATGGCATTCAATAATTTACATGCCAAATTTTCGATGCCCAAAATATGATGGCAACTATGGCCCTTTTACATGGAAATTATTGTTGGAAATACTAAGAGGGGGTGAATCAATATTTCTTTTCAATTGTTAATTATTGCCAGCTAGATTCTTCACAATTAAAGACAGAGAGATATATATGTAATAATGATATTAATAATTAAAGAGAACTTCAATCCCTTTTTAATAACAGTATACAATAGATGAGAGAAGGGCACCAACCTATTTTCCAAGAACTAACTTGGACTTTGATGAGGCTCCAACCTATAGGGATTCAACCCTATCTTTTCAAGGCACCAACCATGTGTTTAGGAGCTCCTACTACAAGGACACCAATCCTTCAGAAATATTTAGAGAGAAAATGTGAGATGTACTTACATAAGTGTCTTCAACAAGATCTATGATACCCAGCCAAATCCTCCAAGTCACCTTATGATGATATCAACGCATCATGGTTTCCAATGGTGTCTCAAGATCAGGTTCTACAAGTGTCTTTAGATGACTTCAATAGTTCCTCAAAGGTGTCTTCAATAATTTTCTCAAGTTTTTCACCAGGTCTTCCAAAAAACTCTCTTCAAGTTACTTATGCTTCAAGGATCTTCAAATGTTCTGCTTCAGGAATGTCTACACTAGCCTCTAGGACTATCTTCGAAGAACTATTGATGCCTTTACTATCCAAATATGCCCCAAGACTCACTGTTCAAGATCTTTCACATTCTTAACTTGTACAACCCTCCACCAGCTATTCACAGTACTTTGTTCGGATTCAAGGTGATTGCAAGTTACAACAATCTGAAGAAGTTGAGCCACCACAAAGATAAATCTGAGCTGCTGTAATGAGTATCGAGCCACTGTTTTACAATAAGAATACACAGATCCGAGGTTTTGTATATCTGCAATATTACTGAGCTTGAGGTCTACTAATCCGAAGTTTGTAGGTACTGATCTAAGCTCCTAATGCTGCAACAGGTCTGTGACAAGTGATCCAAGCTGACTGTGTGATTGTCCTCTAAACTGAGCTAATTGAACTTCAATCCAAGCTGAGTCAAATCCGATAATTGTGGTAGGTTATACCTTTGTCATAATTCTTATCATCGGTCTGAGACAGCTACAAATCCGAGCTGTATAGTGGTATCGAAATAGATTTTAACCCAGACAATTATTTCAAAAAACTTCTCAGTGCTTCCCAGTTCACAAGTTGTGAACTTTTATGTATCTGTAATCTCTTCTATCTTTGGTCTCAGTTTCTTCACCCAATTGATGATAAGAAATGTAGTTTTGAAGTTGTATTTATATAATTTGATTTTAAAAGGAAGGGACATGTCTTTTGGAGGTAGGTCAATATGAAGGATAAGCATAGGTCAGCTCACTACTAAAATTAATTTTTCTTGATTTTAAAAAATTCATATCTCATCAACCACTTGGAGTTTCCGCCCAAGAGCTTGTTAGAAATCTCAAAATATGCTCTAAAAAGTAGTGTAGGTGTCATAGTGAAATTCTGCCTTCAAGGTAGCAAAATTTATTTTCCTTTATTACTGTTCTTGAATATTTATGTGCAGTAAGTGAAATTTTGTCTCCAAGGTCATCTTCATTGTTAGGCTTATCTATCAAGGGTCATAGTCTGTCTTTTCCTTCATCAACATGTTGCCATCAATGACAACTTAGATTAACAATCTCCCCCTTTGTCATTGGATGGCAATATTTTTCTTCTATCCCCCTTTGAAATCAATGGCAATGGGCTGCCAAAGTACTCCCCCTGTCATGCTGCTCCCCCTAAAATACTGTACCCCTAACATGCTGCTTGATTTAATGTGATGCAAGAGAAATGACCCCCATCTTTTGGCGAAGATACTCAAATGCTTCTCGTGGAAGGGTTTTTGTAAATATATCAACAATTTTCTCTTTTGTATTGACGTATTCCTGCTTGATATTGTGTTCAGCAACTTGTTCACGGATAAAGTGGTATTTGATTGGAATATGTTTGGTCCTTGAGTGCATCACCGAATTTTTTGAAAGACTGATGGTGCTAGTATTGTCACAAAAAATAGTAATTGGTTGCTTAGTTTCTATGTTGACATCCTTCAAGGCTTCCTTCATCCATTGAATTTGTGTACAAAAATCATCAACAACTATATATTTGGCTTCAGCTGTAGAAAGGGATGTAGATGATTTCTTTTTGCTGAGCCATGATACAAGACAATCTCCCATAAAGAATGCATTTCCACTGGTGATTTTTCTATCATCCACACTTTTGGCCCAATCAACATCTGAATAAGTTGTCACAATAAGAGTAGAACTCTTAGGATACCAAAGACCAAAATTAGTCGTTCCTTTTAGATATCTGAGAATTCTTTTCATAGCTGCTAGATGGGATTGTTTAGGACTTGACTGAAATATTTCCACCATTTCTATTGCTTGCATAATATCTGGTCTTGTAGCAGTTAAGTATAGGAGAGCTCCAATTATTTACCTGTAAAGAGTTGCATCTATTTGAGGGGTATCATCGTCTTTGCTTAATTTACAATCTGTGGTCATTGGTGTGCTCATAGGTGCACAATATTCCATCCCATATCTTTTAAGCATGTCTTTAAGATATTTTGCCTGAGATATAAACATGCTTGTAGAAGTTTGAGATATTATAGCCCAATAAAGTAAGACAACTCACCGATCATTGACATCTCAAATTTTTTGGACATATTTAGAGAAAATTCATGGCTCATTTCTTCATCATTGCTAGCAAAGATTAGATCATCAACGTAAACAAGAGTGATCAGAAGTTTTTCCTTGTCCATATTCATTTAGAGATTGCTACCTCCCACTCCCTTTTTGAGACCTTCTTGTTGAAGATAGTGATCTAACTTAGCATACCATGCTCTAGGGGCTTGTTTTAATCCACACAAGGCCTTTTTTAGTTTACATACAAAGTCTTTTCCTTCCACAAGATCAAATCCTTCTGGCTGCTCCATGTAAACTTCTTCCTTGAGATCTCCATTCAAAAATGCTGACTTCACATCCATTTGATAAACCTTGAATCCTTTTGAGGAAGTAAATGCTAAAAACATTCTTATGGATTCCATTCGAGCTACTGGTGCAAAGGTTTCTTTGAATTCAATTCCTTCGATTTGCGAGTATCCTTTGTAGACAAGTCTGGCTTTATTTTTGATGATTTGTCCATCTTCTTTAATCTTGTTTTTGAATACCCATTTTGTTCCAATTATATTTTTATATTTTGGGCAAGGTACTAGTTCCCAAGTCTCATTTTTTTTATTTGAGACATTTGTTCTTCCATGGCATTTATCCAATAAGGATCTTTGCTTTCTTGAGAAAAAATTTCATGTTCTATTAAAGATAATAGAGCCACATCATCTTTTATTGGGGTGCTTATCATTCTTCTTCGAGTTTGGATTCCTTCATCTATATTTCCGATGAATTGTTCTTCCGGATGATATCTTTGAACAAACTTGATCTTGGAGGGAGTTTGTGAAGATTCACTTTGAGGTTGACTTTGAGATTCTTCATTCTCCTCTTCTCTTTCAGGTTCTTCTTCTTCACTTTGTTCAAAGAAAGACTCAACTTCATGATCTTCAATTCTTTTTTCTGGAAGGCCTTCATCAATTTTCACATCAATGGTTTCCACTATTCTTCGTAGACGATTGTTGTAACATTTGTAAGCTTTGCTCCTAGTGGAGTAACCAAGAAATATTCCTTCGTTAGTTCTAGAATCAAATTTAGTTGGTGAGTCATCATTTATTTTTATGAAAAAATTGCCTCCAAATATTTTGAAATATTTTACTGAAGTAGGTCTTCCTTTCCATAATTCATAAGGAGTATTTTCATTATTTGGTCTCAATTGAGTTCGATTTAAGCTATAAACTGTAGTGCCAACTACTTCTCTCCAGAATTTTGGTTGCAAATCAGTTGCTAGTAGCATTGTCCTAGCCATTTCTTGAATGGTTCAGTTCCTTCTTTCAACAAATCCATTTTGTTGGGGTGTCCTAGTAGTAGAAAGTTCTCTTTCGATTCCATGTTCTTTTCAGAATTTATCAAACTCTTTCGAAGTGAATTCTCCTCCTCTATCCATTCTAAGACATTTAATCTTAGAATCTTTTTCATTTTCAATGAGAGCTTTAAGATTCTTAAAACACTCAAATGCTTCAGATTTATATTTTATGAAATATATCCACATCATTCTAGTATAGTCATCAAAAAATAGAGTGGCATACCTTTCACCTTGAAGAGTTGGAGTTCTACTTGGCCCACACAAATCTGCATGAATGATTTCCAAAGGTTTTGATGTTGAGAACTCCTTGGTTTTGTGGCTAGTTCTGGTTTGCTTTCCATGTTGGCATGGGCCACATACAACTTGATTTGGTTTTCATATTTTTGGAATGTCCCTTACTACATTATTTTTGTTGATTCTAACTAGGTTGTCAAAACTTTTATGCCCCAATCGCTTGTGCCGTAACCAACTTTCATCTGTTTGACTTAAGTAACATTTATTTTCTTGGATTCTACTAAGAATGTAAACATTATCTGGTGTTCTTACTCCTTTTTCCACAAGCTCTCCTGAGGACAAGTCTCTTATTTCACATTTTTTTTTACTAAAGACAACATTATGTCCTTGGTCACAAATTTGGATAACACTTAAGAGATTGTGTTTGAGCCCTTCTACCAGCAAGGTATTTTGAGCCTTTCCTAGTCCATTGACAAGGGTAGCAGTCCCTTTTCTAGTAATTTTAGTAGATCCACTTCTAAAGGATACATTTCCATTTTTCTTGTTCAATGAGATAAAATTTTTTTGGTCACTTGTCATATGTCTCGAGCACCCACTATCCACGAACCAATGATTTTCTTCACTATGAGCACATAGATCTAGGCCACATTTATCAGTTTTGTGATTTACGTTTTTAGCATTTTCCCTTTTGAGAGGGAAATCTTGTTCATTGTGATCATAATCATCACATAATGAGCAAGACAGATCAAACTTAGCCAAAGGATCAAAGGAATTGTAAGTTTTGATGTTTTCTTTCTCTTTAGGCCCATGCAGTTGGTTTGGTTGATTATTAAATCTTAGTGCTTCATTCTTATGAGCCTTGCAATGCTTAGCTTGATGCCCAAATTTTTTACAATTGTAACAATGCCCAAGAAAAATAGTTTGATACCTGTTGTAGTATCCATAGCTTGAATCAACATTCTTCCTTGGAGTTTCTCTTTCAAATATTGGTTTTGAGATGTGACCTTTTACCTGAGATGACTTTTCTTCTTTTGGATGGCAAGAGAGTACATCAGCATAACTTCTGGCATTATTCTTCGTACTTAATGATTCTCCTTTGAAACCAATTCCAGACTTGTCATGTTGAGGTCTTTGAGTGTTAAGAATGTTATCAAGAGTTAGAGATCTTTTCCAACTCCTTTTGATTTGCTCCAATTTATTTCTTAGGGACACTATTTCAGCTTCACTTTTTTCACAGATATCATCCTTCTCTTTTAACTTGATTTTCAAGAAGTCTTCCCTTCTTTTTGCTTCCTCTCTTTCTATTTTGAGAGAAATTATCTTCTTTTGTAGATTCTCATTTTCTTCAATGGCACTCATTAGCAAACTATCCATGTTTCTTTCATCTTCTATTTCCGAGTCATCATCATTTCTAAATGACATGAATAGTGTTTCTTTGCTTCCAACATAGTTACTTTCCTCATCTGATTCATCATCGCTTTCTTTGTACTGATGCACATTTTTAGTTGATTTCCTCTTTATGACTACGAATTCATCTTCATCAGTCTCATTTTGTTTAGGGAATAATTTCTTCTTATTAAACCCTTTCTTCTTGTACATCATTCTTTTAGAGTCCTTTTCATCATCACTATCATGTTTTTTAGGAAATTTTGCAGCGTAATGAACTATTCTTCCACAATTGAAACAAATAAGAGGGTACTTACCTTTTAGCTTAGATCCCTTTTTTAGTCTTCGTACAAATTGAGCTAACTCGTTTTCAGTATCTGATTCATCATTGTTGTAATTCCATCCTTTTCCTTCTTTTGTATATTTTGAGGCTTTGAAAGTTGCTTCTTTGAAATTTGGGATCCCTTTCCTCATCTCATAAGCAATAATAATTCCATGAAGTTCATCCATCTTGAGAGTATCTAGGTCCTTCATTTCTTCTATGGCACTTACTTTGGAGTCGAATCTGTCAGGGAGTGATCTCAAGATTTTTTGAACTATGGTGCTTTCTTCAATATTTTCCCCTAGTCCTTTAAGAGAGTTAACCACTTCTGCTACTCTGAGGAAGTATGATGCAATATCTTATTCATCATCCATTGTCTTCTATAGGTTTGAAGCTTTTCTTTCTTGAATTTGGAGTCCCCATCATATAGCGAAACCAATTTATCCCATACTTCTTTGGCTGAGTCACAGTTCATGACTTTCATAAATTCGGAATCGGTGATTCCACTAGTGATGGAATTTAAAGCTTTGGAATTAGAAATATAGGCTTTTCTTTCATCTAGACCAGTTGGAAGACTGGCAGGAGCTTTGTATCCATTCAAAAAAGAGTGCCATACTTTAGGGCCAAGAGACATTAGATAGTAGGACATACTCTTTTTCCAGAAACTAAAATTTTTTCCATCAAAGAGAGGGAGTTTCCCTGTTGCTTCCATGTTCTTCATTGTGCCTAAGAATCCTTCTTCCAGCTGTTAGGCTGATAATGAAGAAGATGGCTCTGAAACCAATTGTTGGAAATACTGAGAGGGGGGTGAATCAATATTTCTTTTCAATTGTTAATTATTTCCAGTTGGATTCCTCACAATTAAATATAGAGAGATATATATGTAATAATGATATTAAGAATTAAAGAGAACTTCAATCCATTTTTAATAATAGTATACAATAGATGAGAGAAGGGCAGCAACCCTTTTAATGAAACAAGCACCAACCTGTTTTCCAAGCACCAACTTGGACTTTGATGAGGCTCCGACCTCTAGGGCTTTGACCCTATATTTTCAAGGCACCAACCTTGTGTTTATGAGCTCCTACTCCAAGGACACCAATCCTTCAGAAATATTTAGAGAGAAAATGTGAGATGTACTTACATAAGTGTCTTCAACAAGATCTATGGTACCCAGCCAAATCCTCCAAGTCACCTTATGATGATATCAACGCATCATGGTTTCCAATGGTGTCTCAAGATCAGGTTCTACAAGTGTCTTTAGATTACTTCAATAGTTCCTCAAAGGTGTCTTCAATAATCTACTCAAGTTTTGCACCAAGTCTTCCAAACAACTCTCTTCAAGTTACTTTTGCTTCAAGGATCTTCAAATGTTCTGCTTCAGGAATGTCTACACCAGCCTTTAGGACTATCTTCAAAGAACTGTTGATGCCTTCACTATCCAAATATGCCCTAAGACTCAATTTTTAAGATCTTTCACATTCTTAACTTGTAAAACCCTCCACCAGCTGTTCAACGTACTTTGTTCGGATTCAAGGTGATTGCAAGTTACAACAATTCGAAGAAGTTGAGCCACCACAAAGATAAATCTGAGCTGTTGTAATGAGTATCGAGCCACTGTTTTACAATAAGAATACACGGATCCGAGGCTTTTTATATCTAAAATAGTACCGAGCTTGAGGTCTACTAATCCGAAGTCTGTAGGTACTGATATGAGCTCTTAATGCTGCAACAAGTCTATGACAAGTGATCCAAGCTAACTATGTAATTGTCCTCTAAACCGAGCCAATTAACCTTCAATCCAAGCTAAGTCAAATATGATAACTGTGGTAGGTTATACCTTTGTCATAATTCTTATCACCGACCTGAGACAGCTACAGATCTGAGCTGTATAGTGGTATCGAAACAGATTTTAACCCAGACAAGTATTTCAAAAAACTTCTCGGTGCTTCCCAGTTCACGAGTTGTGAACTTTTATGTATCTATAATCCCTTCTATCTTTTCTCTCAGTTTATTCACCCAATTGATGATAATAAATGTATTTTTGACGTTGTATTTATACAATTTGATTTTAAAATTAAGGGACATGTCTTTTGGAGGTCTGCCGATATGAAGGATAAGGATAGGTTGGCTCACTGCTAAAATTAATTTTTCTTGATTTAAAAAAATTCATATCTCATCAACCGTTTAGAGTTTCCAGCCAAGTGAGAGCCTGTTAGAAAGCTAAAAATATGCTCTAAAGGGTAGTGTAGGTGTCATACTGAAATTCTACCTTCAAGGTAGCAAAATTTATTTTCCTTTATAATTGTTCTTGAATATTTATGTGCAGTAAGTGAAATTTTGTCTCCAAGGTCATCCTCATTGTTAGGCTTATCTATGAAGGGTCATAGTCTGGCTTTTCCTTCATCAACCTATTGCCATCAATGAAAACTTATATTAACAATTACAAGAAATTTAAATGTTCCAAACATGTGCACAAAGGGAAAAATACAAAGTTTTCAAACCCTTTTTAATATGTGTACATAAAGAAAGAGCACTAATGGTGGGAAAAATAAAAATTCCACCCTTTGACATATTATGTGGCAAATAACATGTGCACTTGGAAGGTGAAAATAAGTTAAATCCCCCATTATAAAAGTGCCCCCTTTCAATTTCTAGGGATATGACTATTAAGTAGAACAAATCGATTTATTTTAACTAAGAAAACCACATCTCTGAGGTCGAATTTATTGTAAGGAAATGAAAATAAATATAGTCAAATCCAATGCCTACCTGTGCATTTAATATAAAAATTATAAGATGATTTCTGAGTGAAAATGCCTGCTTTCAAGTACAAAATGCATAAGTGATTTTCAAAGAATCCACTCTCTTGAAAGGCACCAATAGAGCCAAAATAAGGAATATGGTGAGAACTAGGATTGGAACATGTCCATTACACCAATGAAATCCAAACCATCCTTCAAGTATACCAGCATGATGCATGCCATTTGATTATGTTCCAGATAGCACATCACATATGATAATCATATAAACAATAAGAATGCCCAAATTTGTAATAATAACACAGATCTGCAACAAAATCTTCCCAATTTTTCCAAAGGCATCTCCCATGAGGTCGCCATAGGAAGTCACTGTCAGTCTCTTTCAAATATAGCATTGTAATATGCTTGTAGTGTGTGGCAATGGCATCGAGCCCATCAATGTTGAAGCTGTTGCAACTGGTAAGCACCAAAACCTTGAAATTGGGAAAAGAACGTGCAAGGAGCTCAAGGCTCTCGTCAGTGATCACCATGCGCTTAAGCCTGAGTTCTTCCAGCCAAGGCTACGCCTCCGCCATGGTGGCCAGCTAGGGGTGGACATCAGTGCCCCAACCAGGGGGCATCATGTTAAGGCCAACAAAATGGGGCTTCCCCTTGAGCGCAACAGACTTTATCCTCGGGAACCTCTTGATGAGTATAACAGGGTTCACCACGTAGAAATTTATGATGAAAACCCATTGCCTGTTGCCCACCTCAATTCGAAACCATGACTTTTAGACCAATGAAACTGAGTTCTTGTCTCTGTGCGATGACAGGGAATGTCAATACATGCTCCAGCAGTTCATCAGGGAACAAACTCATCCTTCTCACCATCCTAATATTGATTTCACGACCTAAACTGAGCACGCACAGATTTGGTGCCACAAAATTGACATTCTGGTGATAAAATCGTGGAACGGTGCCACCAAATCTGTCACACAATATTCACCTTGTTTCCATGTGTCTTTGTAGGCATTATCAAATCCTAAACTATTGTAATTTTTTGCAATAATTGATGCTTCGCTTCCGCTATTTACAATCATAATTTTGTGCCTATGGTTCCACTACCTACTTAAGGAATGTGGTCTCAAAAAAACACCATTTATAATGAGATCGTTGGACATCCATAATAGCTACTACCTCTTGATCTGTTAGAGTTTTTCAACATCGAAGTAGTCGAGCGAAACACGGAGGATGAGGATGCTTCCCATTCCCATAAATTTAGCAGAATCACTCAGCAGATCCTCCATTGTATACATCTGGATTTCACTTTCGACACAAAAAAAAACGAGAAAAGGCCCCTTCGAAGGAGTTTGATGAAAAACAAGCACTATCTATCAGTACTAATAACAACAAGCTCAAAGCCACACTCGTCACCTCTCAGAAAAACCAATTATGAAACAAGATTAGACCGGCCATACCCAATGTCCAAATTGGGATTAGAGTAAAGAAATCCGTAAAGAACCAGATCAATACATAAACCAATTGTATGGAAACAACATCAGTTCACCTTATATAGCAGTTAAATTTTCCTTGTCATCTTCAATGCACCGCAATTTTCAAACTGGTTCGAATGCATGAGCTGCATAGTTGAAGAAATGGTTCTCACCATTCCATCTATTGTTTGAATCATTTTCCTGCTATTCAACTCCACTTAATCCCCAGAAGAAATTTTCGCAATATGGACCATTCTAGTGCTGAAAGCACAATCATATTTTCTCTAGTATCTCAGCATGTTCCTGATGAGAAAGTTCCCCATAAGGCGCTAAAAGTGACTATATGAAATCATTGTCCCAAAGGTTGGAATGGTAATTTCCTCTGCCTCTTATAGCAGCAGCATCGAATACGACAATCTTCAATTCATGCTCATGGAAACAGGGGTCATTAATTTCCCTTGCCTACACATTTAGAGATTTATAATTGGTGAACGATTTGGGCAGGTAGGATTGGGAAGCCAAAAATATCCCAGAAACATGAGACATTCAACCTTCCTACACTCTCCAACTACTCTTCAATCTGCAACCCAAATCTAGGTCACAAACGCAACTAACTTGCTGCCACCTATCTGGCATATATTTTTCGTGCTTTACAATAGCCACTACAGCTGAAATATGATCTATGCTAATAAAACCATTAAGGACCTCACTTATTTTTCAAAGGAAATGAATACATCACCATTAACACTAGGAACAACATGCGTAACAAGGTGCAGTGATTCTTTAGGTTGCAATAACTTTTCCATCAGGAGGTCGTTTGACGCGATTCAAGTGCTGATGGATTCCTCTTGTTGAGATCTTTGCGATGGTGCCATTATTTTTTTATTCCGAGTAAGGGAAATTTTGATCATTTCCCATCAAAAGAGGGATACCTGCCCCCATAAAACTTGAAATTTCAAAAAAAGAGAAAAAACATAACTTGCAGAAACATCATGAACTACTTACCAAACCAACACCAAGAAATTTCTTCTTGTAAGCGTGATTTTAGAATGGTGGATGAAGCCTCCTTCTTCACGAGATCTTTTACAAGATGGCTACTTTATTTCTGGCAAATTTTTGGGTGCAACTTCCAGCACTTCTTCTCCCAATGGCCATTGATCTTTTAGAAACTATAGAAATTATGTTTTTCCCATTCAACCATGTCTTCATGATAAGAGGATTCAAAAGGTTCTTATTCTTCATGGTCTCACTTCTCATGTACACCATCTGTGTTCTTAACCCACACTTTATTTGTGTGATGCTTAATTACGTCACGATTAGAAGATCTATGGAAGAAATCATTTCTCTTATATGGAAAAGAAGAATTTTAATGACTATCATACCTTCCTGACTTGCCCTTGAACAAATGAGGACTAGGTGGCTTGATTCCCTTCTTGGAATCGGGTGATGAAGAGATGTTTTTTTCTTTAGCTACCTTTGAGCATTCTCCTTTCTCTTTCTTTCCATAGCCTAAGCCTGAAAATGGTTGTCTTGGTACAACCTCTAATGGCTGGGTGTCTCCTTGGAAATTTATGCCAAGTCCACCTCCTCTATACCCCATCTTCGTGAGGATCTTCATGCCAACATTAGTTTCATATTGAGAGAGAAAAGAACATGAACTAACATTACATACCTTAGTTTGAGATGCAGCCTCCGTCATCTCAACCTTCTGCAATTTAGACAATAACTCCTCATTGGCTCATAGCATCTCTTGAAGCTCCTGCTTATCCTTTTCAGCTACCTCCAACAGTCTTCTAAATTCTTCATTGTCAGCTTGAATGCTATCATTTATCTCTTGCAACTCTTGTATTATTTCAGCATGCTTCACTCCTCTGTCCATCCTACAAATCAGTCACCTACTCTAACACCACTTGATCCAATCACGGGTCATGTACTACTCTAACCATCATGTACGATGTGCAGATATTTTAATTGACTATGGCTTATACAAGTTTAAATGAGCATGTTATGTTGAGAATCTACAGGGCTTGTGATTAATACATAAATTCTCTTCTTGATAACTACTTGTGAACTTGCTTATGTGTTCTCTTCTTTAACTTAGTTAATCTTTCATCAAGTCAGTTATCAAAGTATCTAGTCAACAATGTAAATTAATTTCACTTGTAACTAAATTTCTTGGAACTAGAGTTAGGAAGGTAAATCTATGATTTACCTTCCTCACTTTTTATCACTTTTTATCACTTTCTTTGTGTATAAAACCAACGATACACTTGTTTTACTTCACCAATCCTGTACCTTATTATAATTTGTATCTTGAGAAATTTATATGCTTCAGTTATTTTCAGAAACTGTATTCTCTAGCTCCTTATTTCTTCAGATAGATCCATACTCAAATCTGTTCCTTGATTAGCTTCCTTCCAGCGTTGTCAACTTCAGACTTGTTCGCATATGCTACTGTCCTTAGATCTGTTTCGGTATACCTTCTCAAACTAATCCGCAATGTTCTTTCTTCCACGCTTGTTCACTGTGATTACTCCTCTAAATATCCGCTTGTCTACTTCATACTTTACGGTAATACTACTGTGATTTCTCCCCTAAATATCTGCTTGTCTACTTCAGACTTTACGGTAATACTACTGTGATTTCTCCTATTTTCCACACTGTCACTATCCTCCGTATTATCCACAAGAATTTCTCCTTTTTCCATGTTATATATCCTCAGTGTAATCCGCAAAAACTTGCTCCTTTACTGCAACATATGTAGGGTATATATAGTAGTTCTAGCCAGATATTTAAGCCGACCTTATAACCATTAAGTAGGCCGACTATAATACTTGTTTGTAAGCTGACTTCATAGGCATATCTTTAATGTTAAATATGGGAAGTATTTTAAGTTATTTTCTTGCAATGTCCTAAAGGATATTCGCCATTTACATGACTCTTAATTACACTTATGTTCCTAATAGACATCAAGAAGAAGTCTATTGACCTATACTAAGAATCTTGCTCATGAAACCCATGAAGCAAGTAAACCAAAAAATTCATTTTATCATTATTTACTTCTTCTTTACATAAGTACATAATTACATAGTCATAATGAAGACCTACCTACTTACACTTTTCAACACTTACGCTTAACTAGGGAGGTATTCATACAGGTACTTGGTTACTTTTAAAACAGAATAATCTTATAAGAAAAATCGGATTGGTAATCGCATCTGTATAGCGTCATATCAACCAGCATTGTACTAGTGCAAGGCCTTGAATAACAACCCCATATCTTCAACGAGACAATGGGCTTCAATGCTCGCGAGACACATGACTTATAGACACCTTCGTCATTGTCTCTCCAAGGTACACACTCCACCAGGGTGTTCCCAAAGTATGACCTTACTGGGCTGTTCTTCTCTTGGGTAGCTAGCCCTCAAATAATATCAGTCCCGGACTACTCTCATCTTGAATGCTCGATCACATTCTCAAAGAGTATCGAATGCCAGAGGATTACCCAATCCTCCATTCTGTCTTCCCAAGACCAGAATGATGTGTCTATCTCTCCCTCCCAGGGAGGACCTATTCCACAAGGGAATGTACTCATTATTATACAAAGAATGTACCTAAGCTCATCCTTAGGAATTACCAAGTTTCTTCTGTTGTGGTTCCCATGATTTGGCAGGTTTGGCAATACCAAATGATGAGACAACATAAAACCACTTTGGGATCTCAAGATCTAGCCCTCATGGATCCAGAGAGGGATCTCTCTATAAAGGCAAAGAAATATATATCTTTTAAGTTCAATTTAAGGTATTAGGCTAGTTATAGGGTACAAGGGTTGTTGTTTTGTTTTGTTGTTTGGTTGGGAACCATGAAAGAAGGGTTCAATGTAAGACAAAGGAGTGAGCAGAGAAGGATTTTAGGCAATGGGAAGATAATTCAAAGAAAACACAAGTCCATTAGGCAATGGGGTCATAAGAGGGTTTACTTGCAATTCAATATCCAAGGCTTTCAAATGGGCTAGTCATCTAAAATAGAGGATCTCTAAAGGTGATAGTATGGGATGAAATGATAGGAAATCAAGGTGAATGACAAGGAAACCTTCCAAGGTGACCACTTAGGAGAAAATATAGGGACAAGGCATGCCTTAACCATCTATGATCAAACTCCTAATGAGGCTAACTCTTTATACAATAGAAAACATTTAAGAATTGACACAAAGTGAAGCCTAAGATCAGAGAAAGAATTTTAACTTTCAATGCTTTTGACATTCAACTTAAAGGATCTTAGAAAGGTAAACTATTGGAAAAGGACCCTAGTGAGACAAAACCAACTCTGAACCTCCCAGTATCCCAATTATTTCAGTTAAAACCAGACAATAACATCTAAATAACAAACTCTAAATTCATACATTAGTAAGTAGGGAGAGCCAACTACTATACTGGTTAAATTGTATTGAATTTGTTCTTAGATCACACAATTAGTAGAAAACATCTAAGATAAGAAGAGCAGGAAGCATTAGGGTACTTTACAGCAGTATATCCTAAGCTAGTTTACTGATTCTTATCAGAGAAATGAAATATGATGAATAACAGAGGGAAAACAATGACAAAGATAGAACACATCACCATTGATTTAGATCAGGACCCAATGAACATGATTTTCATATTAAAGAGCAACACCAGTCACATACATCATTTTCCAATAGCTCAATATCAACTAGAAATCATCTCCCAACCTATTTTACAACTATTACACACAGAGCTCTATCTCAGTGAAACAACTTACAATCCACGATTAACCAACATTTACAATGTATTTATGAGGAGTTCTTATAGCTGAAAGAGTGGCTGTAGAGGTAGATATAACTTTAAATGAAACATTAAAATAGAGGAAGAAGAGTTCTTGAGGCCCATTCTTTTTTAATATACCATATAGACTTTCAATACTCTTTAGACAAATGAGTGGTATTCAATAGGTGGAAAATAACTCCAAAGGTATGTTCTTGAAGTACTTTCTGGAAATTGGTACTCTGTTTGTACACTGGGACAAGTAAGGTAGGTAAATTACTTTCAGGCCTTCCATACTTGTAACTAATGCTCTGGCAATATTAGGACTTCTGTCAGGGTGGTGATCTTCTCAGGAACTTGATGGAGAATAGAAAACATTATGGGAACTTGTATTTTCTTGGGAAAGAACATTCTGCTGATGTGGGACACTGATATGGCTTGTTTCTATTAAACACCATGTTGAACACACACATGGTGTATGAGAAGAATAAACACACACACACAAGACACTCAACACACAATGAAGGATAAGCTTGAGGCTCTCTTATTTTCCATTATACAAAGATATACATTTATAGTACAATGGTGTGACTCTTGGTTTCATCTTCCAAGGTCACTTGGACTCCATTGTGACTTTTCGCATTCCACACCTACCCATGTAGGATTAGGTGTTCCAACATCCCCCCTTAATCCAAAGGGGTATGTGTGAGTCCAAGAAGAGAGTTGTAATACAAATATGCAATGTATACATGGCAGCACTTGGGCTGAATCAACTCTCTGAAATGTTGGCAGAAAAGAGGTGGTTTAAGGATAACCACCAACACTGGAACGCAATACTTGTTGCAGTTCTTGGAACTCTTCCATAACTGGAAAGAAGTTGAAAGCTTCTGCTAGAGGAATTGTCCCTCATAAAAAAGGGAGAAATTCAACCTAAAAGAAGGGAGGTCTACTACCTGTGATGGTTTTAGGATGACCAACAACTTTGGAATGCTTGAAGCATTTCCTGGAACTCAACCAAAGCTGGCAAGAAGCTAAAGGCTTCTGGTAGAGGAAGTGTTCCTCATATATTAAAGGGAGATCTTCGACCTAAAAGAAGGGAGGTCTACTACCTGTGGTGGTTTAAGGTTGTACACCAACCAAAGATGATGGTTTAAGGTTATCCACCAACGGAAGGCATGTTATGGGCATCCATGTCTCTGGCTACATCTCTGAATCTGGAATGACGAATTGTGGCTCAGGCTTGCTTGAACTACTGTGTCTCTAGCTACAACTCTGAACATGGAATGAGAGATTGTGGCTCAAGCTCGCTGGATCTGTCATCAAAGCTTGTACATGACCACCATTTTCCCCCCTGTTAGTGACAAGGTGAGATGATGGTGAAAAATCAACTGCAAGTTTGCTCAATATTAGTGAACAAATTCTGACATGTGTCTTAAACATATTCTTGGATGTTGATGCCCATTGCCAAGAAGCGATCCATCCAAGATGAATCTTTGTTCTTGCAGGAGGCTTGTTTCTGAAGCATCTGTGTGAATAATGGTTGTGCCGACCGCAGTGCTTGCATGGATGAAGATAAAAATAGTGATCTTTCATATGGCCAACTCGATCACAGTGTTGGCATTTTTCAATTTGCTGTTGTTGTGGAGAAAGATCTGAAATAGCTGCAGGTGAACTGTCATACATGAATTCAGCACTTTGAAATATGATGGGCTTTGTGTAGTCTGGAATATGAAAGGATACATCCTTGTCATATCCAATACTATTTCTGTGCTTGTTGTGGACAAGCTCTTCCCATGGTCTGATGATGGGCTTGAAAAGTGCAGGCTGAACTGCTGCATCTGCATGTACATCTGCTCTTGTGCAATGAACTAAATGGGAATCAACTTCAACTTTAGACTTTCTACTGATGGGAGTCCTTATCAATATTCTGAACAGAAATAGGTTCAGAATGGTGACTCTTTTGCTGAAGTTCGTCTTGTTGGAGCTGAGATTCCAACTGCAAAAACTCAATCTTTTCTTATGCATCTAGCAAACAATTTTGAATGTTACAAAGAGCATTCTTGCTCATTCTTATCATATCATCAACATTTGAATGAATGAGGCTATTCAACAACTCTAATGCCTCATTGATTTTAGCCATTTTCAACAACTTAAGCTCAAAAAATGAAAGGGTGTCGGGTTTAACCGAAAATGCACCCGTTTACAATGTGATTCAATCTCCCTTTCAAACAAATACAAATGACTTATGGAAATCTCAAAGTACAAAATCTGCTCCTCAAATGATGGAGGAAAATCAACAATTTTTCAAACAACTCAAATACTAATTGCAACTATGAATGAAGAGGCAATATAATGTCAGTTCAATACAATATTTCTGCAAAAAAGTGCAGCGAAAACAACGTGCAAGAAGCCTTTGAGGTAGCTGAATTCTCTTTTTCAAATAGCTATTTTACAAATGATGGCAACTTGTCTTCACATGTAAAATTCTTTAGAAAATCAAACTTCTATGCCACAAACAATTCAATGTAAAAATCCAACTGCTTCATATGCCATTTCTGTTGTTTACTTTTTCTCTTCCTCTCTCTCTGCTGTTTTTTTTTTTTTTAATAAAAAAATGATTAATTGAAATGGGAATTAATTAAAAGGGAGGGGGAAAGTAAACTAAAGGAAATTAATTAAAAATGGATTAATTAAAAAAATATAAGGGAGGGAATTTTAATGAAATTAAAAGCTGAATTAATTATAAATGGAATTAATTTAGTGGGAGGGGAGGGAAATTTATTGAAGGGAGGGTTTTATTAAAAAAAAAAATTACAATTAAAAGGAAGAATTAAAAACTAGGTGGAGGGAGGGAGGCTGAAAGGCCGTGGGGAGAGAGGGTAACACGTCGAGTTGCAGTTGGGGTTGGGGTCAGTTGCAGAGGGGGCGGGTGTGAGGCCGCAAGGAAAGGAGTGTTGAGAATGCAGCAAGATGATGGAGCTTAGTGAAATAAAGTCGCCTTCACTAAGTGGGCCCGCAGGCAAATTCTGGCGCAAAGTCTATTTTTAGACTATGTCTATTTTTAGACATACGGAGCATGATTCAGAGATTCCAGGTGGAGATTCTTGAAGCATGCGACATGTTGGTAAAAATAGATGAGACTCATATTTTTAGGTCCCAGGCTATTTTTAGACTGCCTCTCCTAAAAATATGGAAGTCAAATATTATTTACCCTTAATAATATTTTGACTATAAACAACAGTTTACTCTCTTGGAGCACTTCAGTTCGAGTCATGGAGGTGGCTCATGCAATTGACAGAGGAATCACGTGGTTCCTAGGGTTTGATGGCATCTTGCATGGTTGACTTCAGTTGGACTTCAGTGGCAGAAGTTTTGGAGGAGTTAATGAGACAGATAGTGGAGTTGTGTTCTGTTTATTTTAGTTTAACTAGTTGAGATTAGTTTAACTAGCTAATCAATTAGTTATGAGTGGAGTGAATTAAATATTATTTAATTCATTAATTAGTAACTCATTATTCAACTCAAGAACACATCACTTCACTACAGTGCATGATCAGTTCAGTGGAGACCAGTGAAAGAGGTAGATGAAAGGGTGGAGTTAGCTATCAGCTTGGAGGACTGGCCAGGCGGGGATTTGCATTACACGCAGGAATTGTCCATGAAACTATGCTAAATGTCATGATTAGAACCTTGGATCTCTACATATGTTACATTTTAATAGAGGCAATTGGCGGGGAGTTTTGAACCAGTAACCTGTTCAAAACTAAGCTAGATTGTGTGTGACTTTATGAGAAAGTACTGAGTACTTGTGAGGAGTATTGTACTTTTTTTGTTACATGATTTCTCCATTATAATATACACAATAGCTGCGGGGTTTTCAGCTATAGGCTTTCCCCATACATACTGAGTTAATGTGTGATTGATTTGATGTGCGATTGCTTCTATATTATTTCCGCATGTGACAATTAATTGTGGAAGAAGGTTATGTGTTATACATGCAATTCGAAATTGATGTATGATCGGGTTAATCTTCATTGAATAAGTGATTTATTCAGCTAATTTCTACATGGTATCAGAGCGAAGTTAATTGTCGAAGTCTATTACGGTGATTGCAAACTTATTTTTTTACGTAGTCTCAGGATACGGGCCGGTAGTTTTCCGGATTCATCTTTCCTCTAGTGAAAGGTCCGGTAAAAAGCCCTTGCAACACCGATTTGGAAATAATTTGTTCTCAAGTGTAGATCGTGTTTAGTAGAGCTTGGAGTTTTAAATTCGAATTTTGCGCAACTTTGTTTTCTTGGTGCCGTGTTGAAAATGTCTTTCAACGGCTTGGCACTTACCATGCTCTTTTAGGCAAGCCTGAATTATGTTGCATGGAAGCGATTGTATGGAAGCAAGAAAGAAGACAATGGTCTAAAGGAGTTCGTAGATACTAG